>JAXCLQ010000005.1:11282967-11298047 GCA_035584115.1 Cedrela odorata | reverse complement strand
ATAATTTACAACTCTCTGGTATAATTGCAAGCTAATAGCAATAGGAGCTCTTCTAGGAAGATTTAGTGAACGAGCATCGGAGCATTGAAAAAGAAACGGCCCATGTTGGTAAAGCCCATTAGCAATTGAGTTGACAAAGTTCCAGAACATTCCTCATCCTTTTCAACAGAATAAAATCCAGAACGTTATCCAATTATCTTCTAGGAATACCCTTTCCGCTAACATAAATTTCTTCCATTGTTTCACACTAGTAAAAGCAAATCTAATTGCTGCGAATTCACGCTTTTCATCAATTTCTTCTTCATCTAATTCTTGAAAATGTCGCTGATCCGACGAGGAAACTTCTTCGATCCATTCTCTTTTGATGTTTGGGATCCGTTCAAAGATTTCCCTTTCCCTTTTATTCCTTCGTCTTCTTCTTTCTCGCTGACATCTCATTTCCCTCAAGAAACCTCTGCTTTTGTTAACACCCGCGTGGACTGGAAGGAAACCCCAGAAGTTCACGTGTTCAAGGCCGATCTTCCAGGTCTTAAGAAAGAGGAAGTGAAGGTCCAGATTGAAGACGACAGAGTGCTTCAAATCAGCGGAGAGAGGAACATAGAGAAAGAAGACAAGAACGACACGTGGTATCGCGTGGAGCGTAGCAGTGGCAAGTTCTCAAGGAGTTTCAGATTGCCGGAGAATGTGAAGATTGATCAGATCAAGGCATCGATGGAGAATGGTGTTCTTACTGTCACTGTTCCTAAAGCGGAGGTCAAGAAAGCTAATGTCAAGGCTATTGAGATTTCTGGCTGACACTGAAAATTGGGTCTTGCCTCTGTCCTGCAACAGATAATATTAATATTTGCGTTGCGTGGTTTATGGTTTGGTTTAGTTGTGTGTTCGATGAAATGCTTCTTCTTCTTCTAGCAGAAGATCGTGATTGATTGCTAGCAATATATGTACTGCTGTTGGTTCTTGTAATGTGAATATGAATATGATGTAATTTCATAATCTGGGTTTGGTTGAATGTTGCTAAATCTTTGGTAATTTCGTCTATGAAGCAATTAGATGCTTTGAATGATATTTCTCCTTGGTCATCAAAAATCTGTGAACTTGAAGCATTTACCTTCCAATTCTTTGCAAGTAAACGGTGACACTGACTTCCTCTAGCTAACTCGAAAGTCATGCTGCATGTCGTTTCCTCTTCGTTAAGAAAATCATCAGCCACATGAAACCTCAAACGTCACTTGTTCAAAGATGATGAATTGAAAGGCTGCTCTAATTGAGGCTGTGTTTGAATTGACTCCGATTGTTAATTTAGACTAAACTATTAATTGTTAGTTCTAACTTCATAGCAGCCTGACTTTCCATTTGTTAGCCGCCCTTAATATTATGTGATGTTTAAGAAAAACCCATTCATTCAATCTGATTAATCTTGGTTTAGGCTATTGAGCCCGTTTAAGAAGAAGTCAAAGAGTTCTAGAAAAGCCTCAAACGTCCTCGGAACTCATAGGCAATATCGTCGAGGAAAAGCCCAGAACTTCGGTCCGAGAAAGTACTAGATTTCTCCTTTGCTCGTTACAAATACCCAACCTACCCCACCTCTTTGGCACCAAGAAACGAAACGAACTGCAGTCTGCGTACTTTCTCATCAACTAAACTTTCGATTATAATCAACAAAAGCATCCCTTAAACCTCGCATTCTCGGAGAAGATCATGGCATTGATTCCTAGCTTATTCGGTAACTCTCAGAGAAGCATCTTTGATCCCTTCTGGGATCCATTCAAGTACTTTTCTTTCCCTTCTTCTTTATCTTCTCAAATCCCTCAAGAAACCTCGTCTTTTGTCAACATACGCGTGGACTGGAAGGAAACCCCGGAAGATCACGTTTTCAAAGCCGATCTTCCTGGGTTAAAGAAAGAGGAAGTGAATGTTGAAATTGAAGATGACAGGGTGCTTCAAATCAGTGGACAGAGGAACATAGAGAAGGAAGACAAAAACGACACGTGGCATCGTGTGGAGTGTAGCAGTGGCAAGTTCTCGAGGAGGTTCAGGTTGCCTGAGAACGTGAAAATGGATCAGATTAAGGCTACTATGGAGAACGGAGTTCTCACTGTTACTGTTCCTAAAGTGGAAGTCAAGAAACCTGATGTCAAAGCCATTGAGATCTCTGGTTAAAAAGATGCTCTCTTTGCCTTGATGACATCCAATTCCAGTACATAAGACCCTAAATATTACTATTGTGATGTGTCTGTTGTTTTCGTCTCAGGAGAAACCAAGTTTTCAGTGTTATTGTGTCCAAAATCTGTTATCTCAGTTTGTTTATATGTTTTTATAAATTGTAAGAACTGTACACTTAAATTTAATGATAAGTGAAGTTCTGATTTGTTTCTATTTTCGTACAAGTTCTACGAAATTTTGATCGATTATTATTATGTCGATTCTGCTGTTTTAACACCATGATTGAATTTTGGCCTTAAAACGTTTTTGTTTGATCCTGCGACATGTCAGATGAATCGAAAAAAATGTCTAGTAGTCTCACCATTTCAGACTTCTTTATTATAGAGTTAATATAAGGAGATGAATGTTTGTGTGACAAAATTCTACCAATAATTCAGTGCAGAAAATTAATCACAAACAGGTCACATATGTTTCATCTGCTTGCGAAAGGGGAAAGAAAGTTCCATCCATATTCAAATATGGAGTTCATTCCTGTCAAACAAGTTACTATATAATTTATTTGTGTTTGTTCATACAAGATATTATAAAAATATATAACTTGACTTTTAACGAGCGTCTGTGCTGGTATAATGTTCAAGGAGGTATCAGGTGACTGGCCTTAAAGCCATTATTTTCGTTGGAAGAGAACCTTTCAGGAGATAGATGGAAGAACAAGGACTGAGAGGCCGGCATTTGGTGCTGGTTCCATGGCCATAAAAAATCCTATGCTTCATCTGGGCACCATCCTTTACTCCAAGGGCTTCTTCATCACAGTTGCGCACACCCAATTCAATAGTCCCAGTCCATCCAATTATCCTTACTTTGTGTTCCTACCAATATCGGATGGTTTATACATTCTGATCTCTGCTCTAAGGATTTCAAGCTTTCATATTGAGTCTTAATGCAGACTACAAAGCCCCACTTCAGGAACTAATGACAGAGATGATAGATAAATGGGAGTGCTGTGAAGAGTTCTCCTGCATCATTTATGATGAATACATGTACGTTGTGGAAGAAGTGACTCGTCTTTTAAACGTCCAAGCATTGTCTTATGCACAGGCAGTGCAGCAAATTTGGCAACATACTATGCATTTCCTCAACTGCAAAAGGGTGGTTTCATTCCCTTGCAAGGTATGGTTGCTCATTTTTATTTGCTTTTTATAAATTTTTATGACTTTGATGATCAAACCATCTATAGTGCTCAACAACAATCACGAAGGGAGGAAGGTTTTAGGTTTAGGTACTCTTTTATAAGAGAAATAATTTAGACAAGCATGTGGTAGAATTCTTAATCTAGTTATGAGATATGTAACCTTCTATTAATACTGCTTAGCATTTATGATCTCTATTTTTCCAATTTGCCACTCTGGATGCAAACATCCAGACGATATGTTGCTAGACCTAGTTCCTGAACTTCATCCCCAGAGATTCAAGGATCTTCCCATAGCTGATTTCAAAAATTTAGATGCCTTCTAATAGCAAGAGCTCTGGAAATAGGATCATCTTCCATTATCATTTTGAATACCATGCACTGTGTAATGGTCACCTGTATTTGCTCGTTCAGGGCTAACTAGTGAGTTCATGGCCACAAGTCGGAAAGCACCAATGGGGTATTATTGTGTACTCCTCCATCCTTGAATTAACGAAAGGAGTTGCTTGTATTGATTGTTCAATTCTGCTTGTCCGATGTATTGTGATGCTTGTTTGTTTAATACTTGTTCACTCATTGATTGCTTATATGTTACTTGCTTGTTTGTCATGTATTTTATCGATGTAACCTCGAATTGTGTTGTGATATGATATTTATTTTTTTTTTTATTATTTCTATTTGCTTGCGTACGTTTGTAGACAACTAATCTACTTATGTTTGTTACTTGCAGACTTATTAGACTGACTTACTAGTTCAACGCGACAGTAAGTGTCGCACGAATCTGAATTTTGTTTAAGAGAAAATCGGCCTTGACACACTACCTTGAATAATCATCATTGGCACAACTCCGGCAACAATCCTGGGTTCCAATATTTCCAATAGGCCTTTGCACAAAGTTGCTCCAGCTTCTTACGGCAGGTTAGCAGACTAGGGTATGGCATGGCTTGATAAGCAAACTCTCAACTCGGTTATATATGTAAGTTTAGGAACCATAGCTTCCATGAATGAGAAAGAGCTCGAAGAAATGGCTTTTGGCCTCGCCAACAGCAACCAACCTTTTTTGTGGGTGCTTAAGCCTGGCTCAGTTGATGGATCTGAACCTGCTGACTTATTGCCTGATGGCTTTAAAGAAACTGTTGGAGAAAGAGGCTGCATAGTGGATGGTCACCATAAAAGGAAGTATTGGCACATAGTGCTGTGGGAGAGTTTGGAGTCATTGTGGTTGGAACTCAACCCCTGAAAGTATAAGTGAAGGTGTTCCGATGATTTGCAGATCATCTTTTGGGGATCAAAGGGTAAATGTGAGGTACATCAGCCATGTTTGGGGAGTAGGGTTTGAACTGGAGAAAGAGTTGAAGAGATGAGATAGAGATATCTATTTAAAGACTGATGGTGAAAAGGAAGGAAAGGAGATGAGGCAGAGGGCAACGGATTTGAAAGTAAAGGATGAAGATTGTCACGAAAAGAGGTTCTTCTTATAATTCCTTGAATGAAATAATAAAGCTTATCATGTCAGTTTTATGTGGTAAATGGTTTGGTTTTGATCACGAATTGTCCTAGTCTTACAAACGAGCACAATTTGTAGATTGCCCAATATCTTAGTTCAATGTTCTGTTGATTTTACATGAGCCCTCTGTATCTTATCTAGCACTGTGATAAGCACATTATGAACATGAATACAAAGGACGGAAACTGCATTGTTTTCAGGATCTCTCTTCAATTATTCTGGTGTTTTCTGATTCCCTTTTGATATAATTGTCAGAAAGAAGTAAGAACATAATGCCTTAATGCGATGTTGTGCCAAGTTTTCAAGATTTTGTGCAAATCTCTACATTTTTTCAGACTGTACACAGATATCAATGAAATTTGTTACAATTCAATTGACTTGATGGCATTCCTATCGAACGGTTATGTTTACAGCAGGCAAAAAATAGGAACGAGATGGAATCAAATGATGATGGGTTCAGGCAGGTTAGTCATTTTAAAAGAGAACCGTAGAATGATTGCAATGCTGCAAGAATAAAACATGATTGAACGCAGAATTCCAATGCACCAAGAACAAATACAAGTACTTGTATTCATTAGAATGTTAAGACTTATTACAAGATCACATCACATTACACATGATCAATAACACTATTACAAGAAGAAAGAGTTATAATAAAGATACTGTCAGACTCGCTGGAGAAAGGCAAGAGAAGAGACAACCTTTAGTTTCAGCCAGAAATCTCAATAGCTTTGACATCAGGTTTCTTCATCTCCACTTTAGGAACAATAACAGTAAGGACTCCACTCTCCATGGAAGTTGTTGCTGTCTTGCCTTGCCTTGTGATGGTGCTCAGTAACGCTAAGGCTGATACTTCTCTGTTTCTGGTATCTATAGGTTTTGGTTGAAGCCACCTGGTAATGGTATGAACTTGGTCAGAAGCTTTCTTATGATTCTTTGCTAATCAAGTTTTTCTGCTTCTTAAAGTCATTGCCTTGAGCTGATTCTTATTGTATGTTTGAGTGGCTTGATGTATGAGCTAAATTGTCAGCCAGATGTTTTATTGGATACCTTTTCTGCCTTTGTTTTGAAGTTACTACTCTTTTATATTTTCTCAATAAAATGTCTCTTCTAGATGCTACATTGGCATCTAAAGGTTAATCAAATAAAAACAGAAAATAAGGTTCTTGAGAAACTGAGAAATAACGAGGTATTAAATGGCTTAAACTGACAATAAGTTCAACCAATTCATTCATTTAAGTATAGGAAGAACCTCCTTTCTTAATACAAATTTCAGCCTTGACTTTTGAATCCAGTGCCCTTCGTCTCATTTCCTCCCCTTGTTTTTTCACCATCAATCTTTTAATAGTTTTCTCAACCTCCCCTCTTTCCAAAGCATTCTCAAACTCAAAGCCAACTTTCCACACATGGCTCGCATACCTAGCGTTTACCGTTTGATCTCCAAAAGATGGCCTGCAAATTATTGGAACGCCTTCACTTGTACTTTCAAGGGTAGAATTCCAACCACAGTGACTCCAAAACCCTCCCACGGCACTGTGTGCTAGCACTTCCTTTTGTGGTGCCCATTTAACAATACAACCTCTATCTCCATCAGTTTCCTAGAAACCATCAGTCAGTAAATCAGTATATCCTGATCCCATCAACCAAACCAGGCCTAAGCGCCCACAAGAAAGGTTGCTTGCCGTTGGCTAGGCCCCAAGCTATATCCACATGCTCTTCTCGTCCACGGAAGCTATGCTTCCCAAACTTACATATATAACTGAGTTATAAGTTTGCTTGTCAAACCATGAGATACAACTGGCGTCCTCTTTCAGCAAGCAACTAGAGTAGGCAGGAGCAATTTTGTGCATAGGGCCTGTTGAGAAGACTGGAACTTGGTATTGTTGTCGAAACTGTGTTAACGATGATTCTTCAAGGAAGTATATGCTATTCCAAATGATGTTAGCTCCAGTAAAGAATCTAAATTACTGAAATTTTGGACAGGTCGATCCTTGAACCTGAGAGGATGAAACCCAGGCACTAGCTTCTGTGACTCAGGATCTGCATCAAAAAAGGAGATTTTCATGTCAGAAATCATAACTGGTAGTGGTATGCATATAGATTGAGCTACCTAATAAAACCTAGAATAATATCATCTTTTTCAGATAAGAAAAACACAATATATACTGAGTGAATAGCTGCAACTCATCGAGCTAATTCACTTACCTTGCACAGGTATGTAACCTTCCTCATGGAGTCGAGGATACGCATGCTAGACTAGTATATTGGTAGCACACCAGTGCATAAGATGATACTCGGTAGCTTTAAGCATCTTCCACTGCTTCTGCACAGTTCATGACTCCATCATAAATGATGGGGGAGCTGTTCGTCCTGATGTTGTTTTTCTTTGATCTGAGTTATCACTTCGCTGAAGTTTTTTTTTTTAATTTTTCCTCCATTTCTCCCATGGCCCCTTCTCAAATGTCGAACAGAATAACCTCCCGCGGTGAAAATCAAGGGCCTTCGAAGAGTACTCAGTCAACCATCTATGCACACTATTTCATACTTCAATTTACAGACTCGCGCACTGCTCCCGCATAAGTATAAGAGTATGGATGGAAAAAATTTCATCAAATATATACTTCATTTCTTAAATGTAAAAACTACAATAACTCTTAACTAATTTCTTTAACATAAAAACAACCAAGTGTATTTTGAATTCACACTGACATTGAAAAAAGGCCTCTCAAGAAAAAAGGGCAAAGTCTTAACCAGAGATCTCAATGGCCTGGACGTCAGGTTTCTTGACCTCTACTTTGGGAACATCCGTTCTCCATTGAAGCTTTAATCTGATACATCTTCACATTTTCTGGCAGCCTAAACCTCCTTGAGAACTTGCCACTGCTACGCTCCACACGATGTCAAGTGTCATTCTTGTCTTCCTTCTCTACATTCCTCTCTCCGCCAATTTGAAGCACCATGTCATCATCAACCTGGACCTTTACTTCCTCTTTCTTTAGCCCAGGAAGATCGGCCTTGAATACCTGGGCTTACGGGGTTTCCTTCCAATAAACCCGAGTGTTCACAAAAGCCATATAGTTATTAACATATTTAATTTAAAAAGAAAATATTTCATCAATTTAAACAAAGAAGTGAAGGAAAAAAATCTGTATATACTTTTAACAATTTAAAACCATATTAAAATGAAAATCTAAGTTCCTTCTACGGAAAATAAAAATGGGTGTGATAATGAAGAAAAAACTAGATATTCCTGAACAACTTCAAAGCTTGTGTTCAAGGAAAACCATAATACAGTTCTTGATTCTGTTTCGTAAATTCAATGTTCACAATGAGCTCACGTCAAGGAAGACATAATACAGACATGATGATAATCTGATTATTGGCTTAAACTGACATGACATGCTCCACCAATTCGTTCAAGGAATCGTAAGAAGAACCTCCTTTACTACTACTAACTTCAATCTTTGCTTTCAAATTCAGTGCCCTATGCCTCATCTCCTCCCCTTCTTTTTCCACCATCAGTCTTTTAATACCTCTCTCAATCTCCCTTCTTTCCAAATCATTCTCTAACTCAATACCTACCCTCCATACATGGCTCACATATCTCGCATTAACTCTTTGATCCCCAAAATATGGTCTACAAATCATTGGTACACCTTCAGTTATACTTTCGAGGATCGAATTCCAACCACAGTGACTCCAAAACCCTCCCACCGCTCTATGTGCCAAGACTTCTTTTTGCGGTGACCATTTCACTATACAGCCTCGTTCACCAACAGTTTCTTTAAAATCATCAGGTAAAAAAGCAGTAGGTTCTGATCCATTAACTGAACCAGGCCTAAGCACCCACAAGAAAGGTTGTTTGCTGTTGGCTATGCCCCAAGCCATTTCAGCTAGCTCTTTCTCATCCACACAAGCTATGCTTCCGAAACTTATATATATAACGGAGTTATGAGTTTGCTTGTCAAGCCATGCCGTGCAGCTGGTGTCTTCTTTCAGGAAGCTACTAGAGGAAGCCGGAGCAACTTTGTGCATAGGGCCTATTGAGAAGATTGGAACTTGGTATAGTTGTCGAAACTGTACTAATGATGATTGTTCAAGGCATTCCATGCTATTCCATATGATAGATGAAGATGCTCCTATATTTTGTGCAGTAGCTATTAGCGGCAGCAAGGCATCTAAATTTTCGAAATTTGAAACAGGTAGATCCTTGAACCTTAGGGGATGAACCCCTGGCACCAGCTCCAGTAAATTAGAATCTGCATTAAAAAGTGGAAGTCTCAGTTATTGGAAATCACATATGGGCAATTAAATATTTGAAGACTAGATACAAAATAAAGCTAAGATTTCTGTTTAGCAAAAAAGGGTATACATCAAGCACCAACGATATTATCGACAAAAGCACAATTAATTGAAAGTGATGTTGAGTTCAAATACCTTGAAATGGAATGTAACCTTCCTCTAGGAGTCGAGGATATGCATAGTACGTTAGTATATTGGTTACGCTGAACGGGTAAAAGATGATGCTTGGTAGCTTCAGAGCACAAGCAACTGCTTCTGCACAATACATGTTTCCATCATGAATGACACAAGGGAGCTCTTCTTGCTGCTCCTGTTTTTCTATGATCTGAGTCAGTACATCCTGGAGTGGAGCTCTGCAGTTTAAGTTAACATTTGATATAAAGTCCAAAAAATCATCTGAGATTTGGGGTGTGGATGATGAAGCTTCTGATAATGGTTGGAAGATAAAATAAGGATGGTTAGAGGTGTCAGGAGAAATAAATTGACTGTGAGCAATTGTTATGGAGAAGCCCTTGGAGTAAAGGATTGTGCCAAGCTGGAGTATAGGAGTTATGTGGCCGTGGAAAGGGAATGGAACTAGCACCAGTCGGCGGCATCTACGTCCTGGTTTTTCCATCTTCTGATTTCCGGAAAATTTTGCTGCAACCACGGGAGATGTTAGCCTCAAGCTCAACCACTCATTAAAGAAAATTAAGAATATGGCAAGTTGTTTTGACCGATGTGGTATAGATACAGAGTTTACATATATAATTTGCCTTACTCTGTCAGCATGCAAACTCACAATTATTAAAATCTGAAAGCTTTTCATTTTATCCAATTATTTTATTTGAATTTTGATACGAATACTTATCCTTTTAATACTTTGTGGAAAAAAGAAAGGATAATCAGCCACCTAGGACAGCAACTTTTGTTTTCACCCAAAAAGACTTCGAGAAAATGAAACCGCAACTTAGGGTGGTTTATTAAACAATGCACCAAAATTCTATAAGCCCAAACCCAGGATATAAGCATAGGTCGCGGCTATGTTCTTCTTTTGGTCCATCTAGAAATATCAATGGCTACTGGCTACAGTTGATGCTTAACATTGAAGTGCACAACAGCCAAGAGATTTTAACCTTAAACTCTTGAATTGTAAGTTGCGAAAAAGAACAAGTGGCAATGCGCTCGATGAATAAAGATAAAGGCATGGAGCGGAAGTACGATGAACTGTACATAGACTCCAACGACATAGAGATGTCATGTGATTATAATGTTGACAGACAGACTTAGCGACATACATCTAATAGGCCCGTAACATGATATGTAACGGGAAAGGTGTAGACAGTTAGAGAATGGAGTTAGACTATATAATAGGTGACTAAAGAAGAAGATGCTAGTGAAAATAGTCGTGGACTGAGAGTTAGAGAACTCAAGACAGTGGTGAGTGTATTCAGGAAGGCTTAAGGGTTCACTTTCAAAAAGGATAACTCTTATCTTAGTAAAGTGTCAAAATAAGATTAACCTCCATATAGATAAATGGATGATCCTAAAATCAAGAGAAATTGTTAAGTGGCAGTCTTTAAATGCTTCTTTATCAAGTAGATGGATATAGTCAAACTACGAAGTAGCGACATGTTAGTGGAACTGATTGCCTTAACAACTAAGGGTGTTGGTTGTGTGTTGTAACTATAAATATATAATGAGAGTCTCATAAGACACACAAGTAAATTCAGAGAAATTCAATAAAGTGAGTATTTGAGAACACTAGTCTTGTATTCATTTTTTGAAGAGAAATAAGAAAATATTGAAGGGTTTTATCTTCGTAAATTATTGTGTGCTTTTTTTTTGTGCAAAAGAAAGAAAAGAGGTAATCCTCCACTTCGCGGAAAAATTTGGGTTACTGATTAAACAAGAGTTTAATGCATTGTAAGATTATCGCGTATAAAAAATGTCTTCTGTGACAACTGGTATAAAGCACAGTTGAGTTTGTATTCTTTTTTTTTTTTACCTTTCTTTAGCACAAAAATGTCTAGGGAGACATTTAGAGATAGGGTGGTACAGTTAGAACGCATCGTAAGATCCATGCCACTACATATAGAATCGTTGATTTTTTAGGCGGAATTCAATGCTGTTGAGATTATCAATCTTTGACAACAGTTAAGAGATTTTGTTGCTGAGCTTATGGAGAAATTCAGATTGATCATGGAGGATGTGGCATCATTAGCGGGAATAGTAAGGTCGCGGCTTGTAGATCTTAAATGCGAGGTTGGAATGTTGAAAAGAGCGATTTAAGACATTCCTACACCCTTAAAGATTGGTCCTTCGAAGATCAAAGTGCTAGAACCTTTAATGGGTTTCGCAACCCAAAGAAGTTAGAGAATTTCCTTTATAGAGAATTTCCTTTATGATATAGAGTAGTACTTTAAGGCAGCTCATATAATGGTGGTTGAACAAGTTACCACTACAATTATATATCTCAAGGGAGATGCCAAGTTATGGTGGTAGACTCGACTATAAGAAAATGCTAAGGCATTACGACCACCTATTGACACATATGACTCACTTAAATGAGAGTTAAAGAGTCAGTTATTGCCTTGTAATGCGAGGTGGCTTGCGAGGGAAAAGTTAAAGAAACTCAAGTACTCGAGAGCAATGTGGGAGTACGTGAAAGAATTTAGTTCATTAATGTTGGACATCAAGAACATGTTGGATGAAGATAAGCTTTTCAATTTCATTTTCAGGTTACAACCATGGGCGCAAACGAAACTGTAAAGACAAGTTATGAGAGATTTGCCTAGTGCTATCGTAGCGGGGAATAGCTTGGTAGATTACAAGTTCGGTATCACTTCTCTTACTGAACAAAGAAATATTGAGAGCAAGAAGAAACATATTGGTTTCTCTAAGGACAATGGCCGAAGAAAAGGGGCGGAATATAACTGAAGAAGTAAATCACCAAAGAAGCAAGAAAGGAAAGGTTTGGTGTGCTTCATTTGCAATAGCCCCAATCAGGCTAGAGAATGCCCAAAAAAGAGCAAGCTCAATGCCTTAGTAGCTAACGATGAGATACTAAAAGTTGACGAAAGCATACCGAAGCTTAACCTTTTATAGCAATAGCGCTACAACATGCTATGGATAGACGACTTTTATAGAGATCTAATGTATACAATGGTATAGGTAAATGAGAATAAGATTTGAGAGATACTAGACACTAATGCTACTAACAACTTTCTTGTAGCACAAAAGGTGTAAAGACTTGGGTTGAAAGTTGAAAGATCATCATGTGTCGTACGTGCTATGAATTCATTGGACATGGTTGTGCAAGGCATAAACATAAGTTCTTTGAGGGTGGGTAATTAGAAAGACAAGGTACATTTTTCCATTTTACCACTTAAAGATTTTGACTTAATTTTGGGGATGGAATTTCTAATGGGATCCATGGCGTATGTAATGCTATAAATGTGGAGTCTGTTGCTTATGACAAAGTCTCCTAAGCTTGTGTATTGTGAGTTCTTAGAGAATAAGAGGACAAGACCATCACATCAAACTGCCATTCAATTCAAGAAGGGGATGAAGAAGCGAAAGATGTCTTATATAGCGGGGCTTGTAGGGATTAAGTTGGATCAGGTTGTGGAGGTACCTGATGAATATATTACTATGTTAGATGAGTACGAGGATATAATGCCACCTAAGCTCCCAAAAGAGTTACCCCTTAAATGTGCAATTAATCAACACATCGAGTTAGAACCTAGTGCAAGACCTCCTGCACAAGTTCCTTACCGGATGTCATCGTTAGAGTTTGCAGAGTTGCGGAGGCAACTAGACAAGTTATTAGATGTTAGGTATATCCAACCCTCAAAAGCTGCATATAGAGCACCAATGTTATTTCAAAAAAAAAAAAGATAGATCATTGTAGATATGCGTAGATTACCATGCATTAAATAAAGTCACGGTAAAGAACAAGTATAAAACTCTGTTATTTGAATATAAGGTTAAAATAGTCATTATATGACATTCATACTCACATATGCATTGTTTATGATTAGTTGACACATTAACGAGGTTTAAGTGACTTAAGTTAACTCAAGTTAACTCATAGTATGAGAATTAAATGAATTAAGTAAGTTGTATTTAGTATATATTGGGTTTCTACATATTGCCTTACACTGATACATTTGATGATCTCGATACTTAAAGATACAAGTCGATTCCCATTAAAGGGATCGATACCTATGAAGAAATGATCGATACTTTGCAAGTCAAAGACTTGGGAAGTAATTATAAGTCAACCAAATCAATACATATGGAGAAAGTATAGATACATTTTAAAATAAAGAGTTTGAAAATAATTATAAAATGAACTAGATCGATACATGAAAATAAGTATATCGATACTCAGGATCGAAAGAATTTTCATAATTAAATTTTCATAAACAAATCGATACCCAACTCAAAGGTGTCGATACCCAGTCAAAAATATCGATACCTAATCTAAATGTATTGATACATGGTGCAAATCAGAGTAAAATTCGACGGACAATTTAGTCTTTTTACCTACTTTTATAAACACCCATGAGGGGAGATTTAATCCCTAGTGTTCTTTATTCATTCATTTCCCTCTCTCTCTAAAACACATTCTCTCTTTATTTCTTTGATTTCTTCACAGATTTTTTAAAAAACCCTGGCTTATTCTTGCACATGCATGTTGCTAAGTAATTTACCAACCTTTCCTTTATAAATTAGTATCGATTTTAGACTAGAAACAGCAAGGAAAGAACTAGGATTCAAGAGAAACTTGAAGCTTTTCCATTTAATCGACGATTTAAGGTTTATACTAACTTCTATAGGCTAAAAGTAGATCTATTTACCCATTAGAATTTATAATTTTAAGATTTTGAGCATGTTGAAAATTTAAGGTTTATTGTCCATATCACGCTCTGATCCTGGTGTTTACCTGTGACAAACGTCACAAACCTTCATAATATACTCTCTATATCTAAAATATATCATAAAAGCCTGTAAGGCTATCAAATCAATTACTTGTAAACTTGAAAACAGTTTATAATTTGAATTCTCATCCATGGAATTACCAATATCAAAGAATTGATCTCTGTGATCAATTCATCCACAACATGTATAATTAATAAAAATATTAATTTAAAACATTACATATGGGTTGAACAAAATAATAAGTTTTACAATTATTCCCTTAATATCTAAAATAACTACATATTTTCAGAAAAATACATATCTATTTAAAATATATATCCAGTGGACCTGAACCATAGTTGTGAGTTAAGATAAGAAAACTTACCAAGAACGTCGTGTGCTCTCAATTGCTATCACAAGCTCAGTTAGGACTAAACCGCCTAACTTAAAAGCTGTAATTGTGAGGAGTGAGTATACAACTGTACTCAGTGAGTAAAAGTATACATACATAGATATACATACATGCACACACATTTCTAAATCATGATATTGGAATTTCGTTATTAACACGCTCAAAGTACATGTATATCCATTTTCAAGTACGCACGCGCGCACACACACACACACACACACACACACACACACACATATATATATATATATATATCTATTTTCATGTACAACCAATAATTATAAACAATGTAAATACAGTCTGCATTTATTTTAAACAACTAATTCAAGCTGGCCATATTTTCTCGATCGCTACCTTGGCCGAGGTAACGTCGAAATCCATCAGTGAGTCTATTATACATAAAACTATATGCAATGCATTTTATAAAACCGTAAATCATTTGTTATGCTTTATAAAACCGTTTATTTCTTTGTAAAACATGCACATTTAAAAACATCTAGACCGTCTCACTAATATTGGCCTGAGTAGTCACTTGATGATGCAGTGACCGTCCTTGTCATATCCGTCAAATTCCTAAGATCCCTATCAAGCCGCTAGGACTT
>JAXCLQ010000005.1:11234685-11281880 GCA_035584115.1 Cedrela odorata | reverse complement strand
TCAAATTAATTTAATCTCAATGCATTAAATGCGTGATTCGTGAAAAATATGTTTAAATATTTGTAATTGACACACAACACTTCTTGAGACTAAACTAACGAGTCATTTTTCTGATTTCCAGCCAATGAAATCCTATGGCCGTATTTATTCTCAATTTTTTCACATTTTAGTCTATAACAAAATGTATACATTTTATATTCTGTATTTTCGTTTTTAAACAAAATAAGCTCATTCCAAATAATCATTTGACATATATATAATATCTATATACTTCCAATTATACCATTTCACTTCACAAGTTAGATTTTCTACGCGTTAATCAACTTAAATTCTTAGGTGAACAGTAACTTTAGATTTCTAATACGTTTAAAATCATAAAAAATTGCACTTAAAATGGGCTAATAGGCTTACATTTAGCTTGTACAAATTTGTAGGAACCTCATACTATCATTTAAATACAAAGCCCCAAATTTTTCTTTAAACCCTAATTTTTGTTATTGTTCTTTCTTGCCGTTCTTAGCTCAAATGTGGCACCAATTTATGAAGAATGAGATGAAAAATCATATGGCTTTGGATTTAACGAAAAACATAAGAGTTTTGCTTAGTTTTGCAAAGAAATCAGAGAGAGAGAGTGAGAGAAACTGTTTTTGTTTAGAGAGAGTGAAAAAAATATAAATGAAAACACTAGGGAGTTAATCCCCCTCATGGGTATTTATAGAAAGGGATAAAAAGACCAAATTACACTTCGTATTTTACTCTGATTTGCGACATGTATTGATACTTTTGGGCTGAGTATCGATACTTTTAAGCTAAGTATTGATATTTTGAGTCTAGGTATCGATCCGTTCCTTAAGAATTCGATTCTGAAAATTCTATGAACATCGACTATCGATACATTAGCCTTCATATATTGATCCTTCTATTTTCAATGTATTGATATCTTTGTTGAAAGTACCGATCTAGTTCAACTTATAATTAATTTCGAACTATTTGACTTACCGCGAATCAATACGTTTGATAAAGGTATCGATATGGTCCATCATACAATTATTTTCAAACTCTCTATTTTGCCTTGTATCCATACTTTTCTCCTTAGGTATTGATCTAGTTGTTTTGTAATTTCTTCTCAAGTCTCTGACTTGCAAAATATCAATACCTTTATTCATAGGTATCAATCTGTTCAATGAGTATCGACTTGCATCTTTAGTGTATCGATAAATTCGAATGTATCAATACTTTCATTCCAAGTATTGATCTCTTCATGCTCAGAATGGATTTTGACCTTTTCTTTTCATTCCTTAGCACTAATTTCATTTACCTTTCGGGGGCTCCGCCTCCAATGCCCTGCAAAGTCACTGTCCCTTGACTTCGCTCGCTAATCAGCTAGCAAGATCGCCAAATACTTTAGCGTAGGGCAACATATCGAAATCTAACTTATGAAAAATTCTAAATCACAACATCACATTAATTATACTCATATTATTGAACAAAATTTAAATTCACCTAAACCTCGATTGTGTGTCAACTACTCGTATATACATGCAAATGCAAACATGAATGTCGTTAATTGACCATGCCATCCTCATGTTTAAAATTCAAGGTTTACAGTTCATCCGAGACTTAATTTGATTATGCATAGGAAATCTAAATTTGTGTTGAATGGCGATAATTGGAAGTATATGAGGACATATTTGTGTTGAATATTGTTTAGAATATGTATATTCATCATAGAAAAAAATGCAAAATTGAAATGTTTACTATCATGGGATTTCATCGTTGAAAATCGGATAAATAGCACTTGTTTGTTAAGTCTCGTGATGTGATATGTATCAACTAAGGAATTCTAGATTTATTTTTCATGAACATCATATTTAGTGGATTATGTTTAATTATTTGAAATCTTGAAATTCATTATATATGCATGTATGGTATTAGGTTCTGAGAACCCGTGAGAATGATCAATTGAGCGTGAGAAGACTTAGTGGGTGTGATTACCCTCCCTTCGTAGTGAGTAAATTTATGTATACATGAATATGTAAATATATGTGTATGGTACTTATATGTATGTTTGTGTGTTAGGCAAGCTATTTTTTGACTGAAATGAAATTTGAAATAAAAATGTTTTATATGATTTGTATGATATTGGAATATTTTTATCATGTGGTTTGCTGTTGAAATGATTTGATATACATGATGAAATAGCCGGGGAGCCATGATTTACTTGAATGATTTATAATCATTGCTTGAGAAATGAATTGAAATGAATTTATTTTTATAGATGTATATTATGATAAGGCCAGATATTATTGTATGGCTAGTGGGTCAGTTTCTATTAACTATAAATACAGGAATGTATCTTATAGACAGATCTATGAGAGGCTGTATAGATGAGTGGGCCACAGTGGAGCTAGTATAATAAAGAAGTCTATGGCAAGCACATTGTAAGTCAAACGCAGATGCGCAGTTTTATAAATACCTTATGGAAAATCCTGGCAGTTTGATAGGCTATCTTGGATTTGACGAATTACGAAAATAGTCACTCTATCACTAAGTGACTACTCAGGGCCAACATCAGTGATATGAGCAGATATTTTTATAAAATACATATTTTATAGAAAATAATTGATTTTACAAAACATGATAAATAGTTTGTGTTTTATAAGAATGCATTGTATATAGTTTTATGTATAAAAGACTCACTGATAGTTTTCGATGTTACATCGGCCAATTTAGCTATCGAAAAAGTATGGTCAGCCCAATTTGGTTGTTTATACTAAATGCAAACCCTTGAATTATTTTACAATTAATTGTTTTAAATGAACATGTATATATGTATTTTGAATATATGTGAAGAGAAATCTCGACATCATGAATTTGGAAATGTGTGCACATGTATGTATATATATGTGTATGTATTTACTCACTAAGTATAATTATATACTCACTCCCCACAATTACAGCTTTCAAGTTAGGCACATTAATTTTCAGCAGGCTAGTAGTAGCGGTAGAGAGCCTACGACGCTTCGGGTATATTTCTTTTTTGACTCACATGTATGGTTTGTCCCACTGAATAAATGTAATTAATTTTTTTTAACACAATTGTAAACTAAACATTTATGTAAATATTTATGGTTTTATTCAACTCGAATGAAAATAATTTCTATATTGATATTTTATTATTTGATTGTGTTGTATATGAATTAATCATACATGATCAATTCTTTGATGATGATTTCATGGATGGAAATTTTTGTGTGCAAACTATTTTCAAGTTTTAGTAATTGATAGGAAAGTCTTTCAAGCTCTCTTGATACATTCTGAGTGTATAAAGTATACTATAAAGGTCTGTGCCGATTGTCACTGGTGGATCTCAGATTTTGAGCGTGACAACAAGTACTCCGTCCTCAATGTTACTGACTTATTCAATCGATTAAGCAACGCATCTTACTTCACAAATTTAGACTTGCGAGCAGGTTATTGGCAAGTGAGGATTGTCGAAGGAGATGAGGCAAAACAACATCTATGACTTGGTATAGTTCATACGAGTTCTTGGTAATGTCGTTCGAACTTACCAATACATCGGCGATGTTTTACAATCTCATAAACGACATATTCTATCAATTTATAGATGAGTTTGTGGTTGTCTACCTAGAAGATATTATGGTGTATAACGAGACATTCAATGATCATCTTAAACACCTAAGGCAAATGTTCTCAAGGTTGAGAGAGCACAAATTATTTGTCAAGAATGAGAAATGCAAATTTTATTGACAAGAAATGTTATTATTGGGGCACTAGGTTAGCCATGGCAAAACACATATAGATGAGAGAAAAGTTAAGGCGATACTTAACTAGACTGCACCAAAAAAGTTACTTGATCTGCGATCTTTTCTTGGTTTAACTGACTATTATAAGAAATTCATTGAGCGGTACTCGAAGAGAATAAAGGCACTCACTGACCTGTTGCGAAAATATCTGAAATGGGAATGGATTGAGGCATGTCAACAAGCATTCAAAGTTATTAAAAGGGTTGTGTCTTCTGAGTCAGTAATGAAGCTATCGAACTTCAAAAAATCTTTTAAGTTACACACGAATGCATCGGATAAAGCCATTGGTTGTGTGCTTATGCAAGAAAGACATCTCATTGCATTTGAGAGTCGAAAGTTAAAGGATGTTGAGCAACGGTACACAACCCATGAGAAGAAAATGGCGGCATTGGTTCATTGTCTAACCATGTGGATGCATTATCTCATTAGGACACATTTTATAGTGATGACAGATAATGTGGTAAACACTTATTTCAAGTCACAGAAAAAGTTATCTCCGAAATAAGTAAAGTGGTAAGAGCTCCTAGTTGAGTTTGAGTTCACGTGGGTACATAAGCCAGGAAGGCAAAATCAAGTGGCAAATGTTCTCAGCCGAAAAAGGTGAAGAGTTATGTGGCAACCCTAACATCCGTGTATTTGGATTTTCTTGACAAAGTGAGATAACATGTTGACGAAGATGCGACATATTTCGATTTCATGACAAGATTAGAGACAGGCTCATGCGAAGATTTTGGGTAGAATATGACTTGGTATATACACGTGGAGAAAGATTATATGTTCCTGGTGGTAAAAATCTTAGCAAGATACTCCTCAGAGAGACATATGACCTTTAGTGGGCTGGATATCTGAGGGGTTGAGCGGATGATAACGTTGTTAGAGCATTCATATTATTAGCCCAAGATGGAAAAAGACATACGAATGTATATAAAGACTTGCCTACTATGTTAACTAGACAAAACGGAGAAGTAGAAACCCACAGGTTTGTTACAACTATTGTCAAATCCAAAGAGACTATGGCAATCTGTGTCGATGGATTTTATCATGGGCATGTCAAAAGTGGATGGGTTTAAATCGATCTTAGTGGTAGTAGATTGATTCTTAAAGTATGAAGTTTTCATACCAGTATCGTATGCTTGTAATGCTGATACGGTAGCAGAACTTTTTTATAAGTAAGTGGTCAAGTACTTCAGTATTCCAAAGACATCATAAGTGACAGAGACGCTCGCTTTTGAATGATGTTAGTCAATATGATAGGGACAAAGTTAAAGTTTTTCACTGCCAATCATCCTCAAATTGATGGACAAATAGGAAGAGTGAATGCACTACTCGATGAGCACTTGCGACATTATGTGACAACAAGCCAGATGAATTAGGTAGAGTTACTTGATGTAGCCCAATTTTGCTATAATATCCATCATTCCTCAGTAATAGGAATGAGTCTAGTAGAATTGGTGATAAGGCAATAACCACTAACATCTCATGAGGTGGCTAAATAGCCCAATAGTGGGAATTGTCCAGCAACGTACAGGTTTGCACTAGAAAGCAAGATACGTTGGAACAAGCAACGGACAGTTTGGCCAAGGCATCTCAGCGCGTAAAAAAGTATGCAGACATAGGGTGCATGTCACTAGAATTCAATGTGGATGACAATGTTTTACTCAAGTTGACACCCCAACTATGAAAGAAAATTAGTAGTAAGATGGTGCATCGTAGGTTGGTCCTAATATATGATGGGCTCTTCAAAATTGTTAAGAGAGTGGAGAAAGTAGCATACCGATTAAAGTTACTTGAGAGATTGAAGATACACCCTATGATCCATGTGAGCTTCTTTAAGCCTTTTTACGAGGACTTGGTTCATAGCGAGAGCCAACAAGCCAAAAGAGCACTTTTTGTCATTCGTAAATAGTTTAATAAGGAGATAGAGATGATTCTTGATCGGCGGATAATGAGACAAAGTAAGAAGAACCGAAGAACAGAATATTTGGTTCTATAAAAAGGCAGCAACAAGGCGAATACTAACTGAGAGCAGGACACATCTTCGTGACAATTCAAAAAAGAAGTTAAGGCATATTTAGATACCCTTCCGACAAGAACGTCGGGCTCTTCTAGTAAGGGTGGTTTGTTAGACCTTTAACATTAAGACACGCAATAACACGCGAAAGTGCCCAATAGCCAAAAGATTTTATCCTCAAACACTTAGATGGTAGGTTGCAAAAAAAAAAAAAAAAGCAAGAGGCAATGCTCTTAATGAATTGAGATGAAGGCATGGAGCAGAAGCACAACAGACTATGTATGGGCTCTGACAACACAAAGGTGTCATGAGACCATAATCTCACCGATATACACCCAATAAGCCCATAACATGAGATGTAGCAGGAAATGTGCAGACAGTTAGAGAATAAAACTAGGCTATACAGTGGGTGGCTAAAAAAAAATATACAAGTGAGAACAATGGCAGGATGAGAATTAAAAAACTCAAAACAGTAGCGGCTATACTCAAGAAGGCCCAACGTAGGGTCCACTTTCAAAAATAATGACTCTTATCTTGGTGAGGTGTTAAGATAAGATCAACCTCCGTATATAGATATAGATGATCTTGAAATCAAGAGAAGTAGTTAAGTGGGAGTCTTTAAATACTTTTTCATCAAGTAGTTAAATATGATCAAACTAAGAGGTGACAACATGTTAGTAGAACTAGTTGTTCTAATAACAAGTGTTATTAGTTATGTTTTATAATTATAAATAAATAGTAAGAGTCTCATAAAATACATAAGTGAATTCAAAATAATTTAATAAAGTGAGTCTTTGAAAATACCAATCTCATATTCTTTTTTTTAATAAAAATAAAAAAAAAAGTTAAAAGATTTTACTTTCATAAATTATTGTGTATTTTATTTTATGCAAGAGAAAAAAAAAAGAGGCAGTCACTTTGCGAAAAAATTTAAGTTACTAATTAAACAAAAAAGAGTTAATCCCTACTTCACGAAAAAATTTAAGTTACTATTTAAAAAAAAAAAATCAATTGTAACACCTGGGTATACTTTCTTCCAGCACACCAGCGCATAACAATCGTTGAATTCAGTACAGTAAATAAATCTAAAAGAGAGAGAGAGTTGTAACATATGTTTGTTTTTTCGGTTCCTGACAGAGAATCAATCAAAAACCCGAATGCAAAAATTCAATTGCTGTAATGAAACCACACGGGAATAGTAACAATTTACTTGATTACTTATCAAAAAAATTAAGATTTACAGGTTAAAACAATTTTGAAACTCAAGAAAAAAAAAAAGTTTGAACACAGATACAATAACATTGAAATCTTTGTATTTCTGCACATAGTAACATAAGACATGATGAAGTGCAGGATTTTACCACCTCGGGCATTTTTTTAACCAGAAATTTCAATAGCCTTGACGTCCAGTTTTTTCACTTACGCTTTAGGAACAGTGACAGTAAGAACTAAGAACTCCATTCTCCACAGAGGCTTTAATCTGAACCATCTTCACATTCTCCGGCAACCTAAATCTCCTTGAGAACTTGCCACTGCTACGCCCCACACGATGCCACTGTCATTCTTCTCTTCCCTTCTCTATATTCCTCTCTCCGCTTATTTGAAGCACCCTGTCATCTTCAATCTCAACCTTCACTTCCTCTTTCTTGAGACCAGGAATATCGGCCTTAATTACGTGATTTTCTGGGGTTTCCTTCCAATCAACCCGAGTGCTGACAAAAACAGAGGTTTCTTGAGGGAACTGAGAGGAAAGTGAAGAGAAAGAAGAAGGACAAGGGAAGTCCTTGAAAGGATCCCAGGAAGGAACACATACGCTGCTTCCAGAGTTACCGAAAAAGCTAGGAAGGAATCAACGCCATTTTCTCTAAGAATATGAGGTTCAAGAGACTGCTGTAATGATAGCTGAAAGCTGTGTGTTCGCTGAGAAAGTTTCGCTTCTTCTTACTTCGCAACTCGCAATGCAATGATTCGATACGTCAGGTATTTATAACATGCATGGGAGAAATATAGTACTTTCACGACTAGAAATATGGGGGCTTTTCATTGACGAACTCTTTGAAATTTCCCCACACGTAGCTCTTCTGTCCAATGGGCTTAACCTTTGAAACCTAGCTGCCGCCCAATTGTCTAATACAACTATAGTTTGTGCTTGTTGGTATAAAACGATGACATTCGCATGTGGTGCTGGATTATAAATGCTAGTGAAATGGAGCTACCAAGTTCTTTCTACATTTATTTTTAAAAATATTTCATGATCTATATATATGGATTGATGAGATGCCTTTATGCACGATGTTTATATGCATGTATATATTCAATTTTAGTTATAAATACTTTGATAATTTAATAACTTGCTAGTCTAATTACACTGATTATCAAAGATGTAACAAACCAAAGAGAGCGAGAAAGCTTAATTAATTAATACTTAAAAGTTAAGTAAATTAAAAGACACCATCTTAATTCACTTTACACCATAAAGAAAGCCATGCATGCAAGTAAATTATCTAGCGGCCGAAGAAACTGCAACGGCATTCACAAGCATCGTCAGAAAGCACAGGCGGAGTCGTCTTCTTCTTCTTCTTCTTCGTCTTGGTCTTTTTCACCTTATGAACAGTGACAGTGAGCACTCCATTGTTGATGACACTCTTCATTTTGCGCACATCCACATTTTCAGGCATCTGAAAGCTTGTTCTGTAGTTTCCATAGCTTCTATAATATTCCTCCTCGCAGACGACCAAGAAAACAGTTTGCTCTCTTCTCTCCACCTTCACAACCTCACTTCTTCCCCTCAGCCCATTCACGTTCGCAGTAAGAACAAGAGCCGTTTCTTGCCATTGTATGTGCATCTGAGTTAAGCAAAATGACAGAAATATTAATCAATCACAAACCCTAGTTTTGTTTACATAGCATATTGAAGAAACTAAAGCAAAATATTTAAGCAGAAACCGTGACGGTGGAGTGGTAACAAAAACTGCTCGCAATGTCCGACGTCATTTATCTAAAGGGAGAAGCAAAAAAAGAAATTGTTAAATCTTTCATCAGAAATTAGTAAAAGAGCAGAAAGAGGAGGGAGCGAGGGGAGAGATTTCAGTTACCTCAGGTTGATGATAATATTGATTTTGAACCAGCAAGGTGAATGAATGGTAATTAATGGCGGATTGATGAATAATAATTTATGTAGTGTGAAGGGTTTGAATTACTACTAGTCTTCTTTGATGCTTATTCACTGGATCACGTCAAAGAAACCTAAATTGCGACATTCATGTACTCAATACAGATTATTGAGCTGAGCAAAACAGAAGCTATAAGTGTATGAATTGATGAAGACATTTACTTGCTTTCTTTGACCCAAGAGACTCACTACATCTCCATGTGCTCTCTGTTGCCATTTTTGTATGTGGAGCATGGGAAGAATTACATCACTTTGCCATGAATGGGCACTTAGTGATACGTGTTTTATTCTTCCTGTTATCGTTCATTGTTATTCTCCATGTGAATGCATGATAATATTTTCTTGGGTAAAACCATGAGAGCGCCCCATAATGATAATACATAGTAATAGTGTTACTGTTTATGGAACTAATTACAAAATTAATACGAAACTTGTAGGTATAGGAATTAATACGTCTTAATATAATTCATCATATCATCATCCATCATGTATCGATCAAGCCACTGACAGTCATTCTTAATTATGTCCTTTTCCATAAGCAGCCACGCCACCACCAACGCTAGTTGATAATTACTTGTAACAAATCGACGTGACCCAAAACCAATTCCAATACGCTTACATTCAATTCATTTATTACCATCTGCAAAATCGGCTCATTTTTCCACCTACAGCTACACTTTGCTCCCTACCACCTCTCATCCCATCCCCCACACAACATCATTTACAACACCTATATAAAGTATGTACACATTTATTTTGAAAATTTAACATGTTGATTTCCAATTAAAATCAATTTGATTTCTCAATTAATATGGTCCGATGAGAATTGAATATGATTGTAATGGGTGGGTTAGTAGAAAGAATTATGAGCCTCTACTCCACATATAATTCCAAGAGCCTAACATCACCTCAATCAAAATGTGTATACGAAAAGAAGAAGACAATGAATTTGTCGCATGTTGAAATTATTGGTTTTGGATATAATTGGGATTGGCCAAGACAAAGCAAGTAGCCATTATAATATGGTCGTCTATCAGTATCTGCCGCCCTACAAGTTTCATATTTTTTTCACTTTAAAGGTGATAAGATCATGTCGTATTTCGTACATATATGTGGCTATTTCACAACAATCTTCACAACCTTAAAAAGTATTTACTCAATTCCTCAATTATGTCTTGTATTGCCCTATCAAATTGCAAGCTGGATTTCATTATCCACCTTCTAACACACTATTCTTTTTCCTCTCTTAGGTGGATGAGTTCTGTAAATTTTTTTATTTAGTTCTTAATTAATAAGTTGACGGATTTAGTAAGTTCACATGCACACAGCAAAATTAAGATATACGACGACCAACCTTGTAACTTGCTGTGGTGATATGTTAATGTACTGAAACCCCATGACTACTATAAACAACAAATAGTCGAACAGAAAAAGTAATTGTGTTGGGCAACTTTGTTTCATCGCTGAATGAAAGGCAAATAATTATTCCTTAGCAAAACGACAAGTCGGAACTAGTAATTATAGTATACTACTATTCGTTCATTCATTCATTCAATTGTGTGGATTGCATCATCAATTCACTGAACTTGGATTAAGTGATTTGATTATTTGAAGTTTAAACATAGAATCATTATGATATTCTTGGATCTCCCATGTCATTATAACTTTCATGTTAAAGTTAATCACTTTTCATTAATCCTATGAACACTAACTCACGGCACACACCCACACATCCCGTCCTTTCTTTTCTTCTTTCTATCTTTTCTCTTTCACTTCTCTTTTCTTTTGTTCTTAAAGCAACCCTTTTGTTCTTAAAGTAACCCCTTTAACCCTTTTGTTCTTAAAGTAACCCTTTTGTTCTAAGGCGCGGCTTAAAAGGTAGATTATTATTATTATTATTATTATTATTATTATTATTATTATTATTATTATTTTAAAAGATTTAAATACCTTTTATAAATTATTATTTATGAACAATATATTATATGATTGATACTATCACGAAGTGTGTATGTACTAAATATGTGTAACATTCTTTGATAGTGCCGTAGTATCTTTCTTATTAATTTGATGTAACTTATATATTTTAATTTTGAAAATTTAAAATTATTTATATTTATATATATAAAAAGTTTTATTTATTTAATAAAGTTACTAATGTGACTTAGAAGGGACTTCCAACTATAAGGAATGTACACAAAATCTTATTAATACCTTAAAATTCACAATTAATTCATAAACTTACTAATATTTTATATTATTAAAAGTTTAAAATATAAATTAATACCTAATATAAATAAATTAAAAAAACAAAAATAAATAAAATTTAATTAATTAAGATTTTATTTAAAAATAATAAATAAATTTAAAATCTTAATTTTTTAATTAATCTAATCAATGCCCATGAAAGATGCAAAATTACCGCTCCTTATTATTAAAATTATTATTATTGTGTTTCTCTTGTGTACCATCAAAGACAAGCCAACCACATGCCACTTGTCAGATATTCATAGACCAAGACGATAAATAGCTAAAAATTAAATATATATATATATATATATTAATTAAGAAACACAACCAACCAATCATAGATAGACAAAGAAAAAGACAAATGACAAGTTCTAATTATATCATCACCTCACCTCACCTCACCTCAGGTTCGCAACTCTGCCCATCATCACTGTACATTGAATAACAACGACCCCACCACATAGATCTGTCACTAGTGGGCACATCCCTAACTTTTATGAATGAATGAATAATAGAAAAAAATATACGTAAACTGTAAACAAAAGTTCTTAAAAGCGGGGCCCAGGAACATACCGCGTCTCCATGATTTGACCACCTGATTTTCCGAATTTATTTCAGCCGTCCGATGACAACGATCTCTCGCTCTCTTTCCTCTCTCTTACCACTTATACTTCTTTCACTCGCTGACTGTTAAATACAAATACAAAACAAAACAAGCGAGCTACAGCCGGAAAACACTCTCTCTGCCTCTCCTCTTCTCTCCGAAAAAGGAAACTGCTGTTTGGCTTGTGGAGTTTGCAGAAGGAAAGGAAAGGAAAGGGAGGCATTTTAATTACGACACGGTTGTTTCTCTGTTCTGCTATCAGGAACACTTCGCTTTGTTTCTGATCTCTGTCCGTCAGCTTTCAGTTTTACTGACTCATGGTGCACCGACACGTATTGCTTTGGCTTACTGACGGTAGAGATTCTGCTGACGCCGTTTCTTCGCTCTGAATTTCCTAAAGTTTTGTTGAAGTTCAATTTTTGGTGAGAAATTACGAGAAAGTTGGCTAGAACTTTGTTTGCTGAGAATTCTATTTCTATTGTTTGGCTCAATGTTTGAATTAGTTATTTTTATTTAATGTTTGTTTTGGGGTTATTTGTTTCTCTAACTTTTGTTGATTTCTTTTAAAAGAGATTTTTTTTAATTATTATTTTAAGTTGATTTAAGACAATTAGACACTGTTTGGATATGTGAAAAGAAGAAATTGCTTCCTTCATTGAGCAATTTTTTTTTTTCTTTTATTTTCCAATGATTTACTATGTGTGTTTCAACGAATAGAAAGAGAAAGTGCTTACTCTGTCAAGCTATTTTCTTTTTCCCTTTCCTGGACTTTCGTTATCCCGTTAAGGCAAACCAAACAACTTCTAGAGTTTCGAATTTTGAAAAAATAATTGCGCTCTGGTTTGGATATAGCTGGTGTTCTTTTTCCTTTGGCTTCAATTAGGACGGGTGGGTTTATCTTATCTTAAGATTTTCATTATTGTGCACTTAATGTGGACCACTACAAAATTTTCAAATTCTAGGTTCATTCTTGTCAATATACGCTTCTTAATTCTGTCTCCCTGCTACCAATTTCAATTTTATGCCGCGCAAGTTGGAAGAAATGATGGTTATTGTGCAGTCACTTGATTGTATTTAAGTCTTAGCCATAAAACTTAGTTGTATTTAAGAGTGTTTAGGCTGTGTAATACAAGATTTGTACATTGCCTTGTTATGAAGATTAAGAAGACAAAATGTGAAAAGCAAAAGAAGAGTTTGTGATGATTGTGTTTGCGCGTTTGTTTTCCTTTTGTATATCTAAATGTGGGGAATCTAACTATTGTTGGATCCTCAACATAGTCTTGGCTAAGAGATGCAGATTGTTCAGATTTATAAACTGAATAGAACCCAGGGAGATAAGATCATTATCTGCATTGGGTATTTTACAGACTTGCAATCTATACCATTGGATTTAGTGGTCTACAGTAAGAAGAAATCACGTGATTGAAGTTTTGGAGAATTGGGTGTTCTTATTCTCAAAAATTAATCTAGCGGGCATAATGTACTTGAAGTTATGGAGGGATGCCCTCCCATTCATTGAGAGGATTACTGTTTGTTGTTGCCTTAGCATATATGTAATCCCTTTGTGATAAACATAGCATCTTACTTTTTATTGAAATCATTCCTTCAATGTGCTTATGATCCTAAACTTAATTTTGATTATAATGTTGTTTGTCAATTTTTTTTTTATTATCTGCAGAGAGGACTGCATCTATGTGGATACTTCAAATTTGTGGCTGAAACAAAACACCTGGAGCTGCCGTTGTGCAAGCTTTTGCAGAAATGCGAAATGTGTAAATTGCCATAGAATCTTTGTCAGTTAGTGTATGACAAATTTAATCTGAATCAGTTAATGTGCATCAGAGACACAACTGGTGTCGGAACTTATCCTGTCTATGGAACACCGTTCAGAGGTCAATAGGAATTCAAGGGATTGGAAGCAATTTGGAACTTTTGCTAAAACTACATTTCCCCAATTAAGTCAAGGGATAGATCAGCAGAACAGGTTTAAACTAGAAAAGCCTAATTTATCATACGCTGATCTACATCATGAAATTACCAGAAATGTGAAAGATATATCACCCAAGTCTTCAAGGAATCACCAAAAGCAACGGATAGACAGAAAGGGAAACAAGGAAGATGAGCTTGTCAAGTACATGTCAAAGTTACCAAATTATCTGGAGAGGGGAAAAAATCCACAGGAGAAAGTTTTAAATGTTGGTGTCCTTGACTGGGGGCGTCTAGAAAAATGGCAGTGTAGCCACAAACAGATGCCGCATGGGGTTGGCAGGTCTTCACTATCCAGTAGTAATCCGTCCTCATCTTCGTCAAGTGATGTATCTTCTTCCCATTCTAACGGAAGGTACATTTCCTCTCCTTCTCATCCAAAGATGCGTCGCCCTTCACTGCAGTTTCATCTGATGTCATCTCCTGTGGAAGGTCAATCGCAAGATGTCAAATTCTTTGGACAAAGTGTTGATAAATTCCATGATCTCAAAGATGCCAAGAGTAATACATTAAAAAACCAGAATAAGTTCATTGGAACAGAATCTGGCATTGCCCATTTGGAAATCAAACGAGGAGAAGGCAAGGGAAGAGATTCAGATTCTAAAATTGGTCAAGAAAGTGAAACTTTGGCAAATGGGGTGAAATATGATAGAGCATCCACTAAAAAGGTGGAAATGAAGACTCAAGATGGTTATGTGAAGAGAGCAGAGAAGCTGAAAGAAGGAAATCCTGATGTTCCTAGCCAAGATGTTCACAGAATAGAAGAAACTGTTGTTCTCCTCTTGCCAACTGATCTCTGCCTAAACAATGATCCCAAAGCGCCCAATATTTCTGATTCGACAATAATATTAGGCCATAAACCATCAGAAACTAGGCAAAGGAGCTTTTCAGAAAGATCCAAGGGTGCAGATCTGTCTTGTGAAGTTGATAATAGTAAGCACTTGCAGATCAAACAGACCGGCTCCATAGATGCTAAGATTGACAACTCATCAAAAAGATCCCAATCAGTGCCACGTTCTGCAAAAGTAGGTATTTGTCCATCTGGAGGCGGAAATCTGGAAGACAGAAAATTAGCCACAACAGTCAACAAGCTCACTGCCACTGAGCCTCTCATGGGATCTGATCTGAAAGCAAGCAAAATAGCATCTGAAAAAGTAAGAAGTACTTCGCCTTTCCGCCGATTGAGCTTCAGTATGGATAAGATAGGAAAAAGTTCTGCTTCAAAGGAGGCTTCTGCTTTGCAACAGGTGAGCACAACATATGTTTCTGCTCAATCCGGTTCAGAGAATGGGGTCGCTTCTTCTGGCCTTGATACTTCAAATAGGGATAAATCAAATGCCACAAGCAGATCCAGGTCAAGCCCATTGAGAAGGTTACTGGATCCAATTCTGAAGTTGAAGCCAACAAACTGTCACAATAATACGGAGCCATTACCAAAAGACTCAATATCAAAAGACAGAGCATACAAATCATCTGATAGGCGACCATATTCGTCAACTGCACTGTCAGGAAAAGTTAAATTAGATATGACCGGTTGTAGGACAGTCAATGTCAATGATTCATTGCAAGAGAAGAGACATGGATCACCAGCAATTCAAGCCCTTTTGCGTGTTGCAGTCAAGAATGGCGAGCCTTTATTCACATTTGCTGTTGACAATGAAAGTGACATTCTTGCAGCTACTTTTAAGAAGTTAAGTACTTCGAGAAAGGAGGACTACAGTTGCATTTATACCTTCTTCACCATTCAAGAAGTGAAAAAGAAGAATGGAAGGTGGCTAAATCAAGGAGGCAAAGGCCAAAGTCATGATTACATCTCTAATGTTGTTGCCCAATTGAAAGTTTCTGGTTCTCATTCTCCTAATTTGATTAATGAAAATTATGTGGATCAATTTAGCACGAGAGAGTTTGTTCTATCCTCTGTGGAACTTGGGATGGCAGATCAACAAACATCCGATTTCGAGCCAAATGAGGAGCTTGCAGCTATTGTCATTAAGATCCCTATGAGGATCAGTAGAAGTTCACTCAGAGATGGTTATCAGAGTGATATGCAAAAAAATCGTCCAGAATTGGGATTTAGAGATTATCTGCCAGAGGTAATATTTGATTCTAATTCTGGAACAAAAACGCAGAATCAACCTTCCATAATTAGTCAAGACATCAGTGCTACAATCATACTACCGAGTGGTTTTCATGCTTTACCACATAAAGGAGAGCCTTCATCACTCATTCAACGTTGGAGATCAGGTGGATCATGCGACTGTGGAGGTTGGGATTTGGGTTGCAAACTTAGGACTCTTGCCAACTGGAATCAACTCATCAGGAAGGCAGGCTCATCCAAAGCTTGTTCCACGTCAAACCAATTTGAGCTATTCTATCAGGTAATTTATTTTTTTCTTTTTTAACCAAACTGACATTTGCCAATTGTAATGGTAATTGTTGATTGACTTCTTTTCCTTTCAATGCTTTATCATCAGGGAGGAACACAAGAAAACCAGCCATTCTTCAGCTTGGCACCGTTTAAGGATGGTATATATTCAGTCGAATTCAATTCATCACTCTCACGTTTACAAGCATTCTCCATATGTATAGCAGTTTTAGATAGTAGAAAAGCAAGTGAATTTACCGAAATGAGTAACTTGTTTGAAGAAAAAGGTTCTGGAGAAACCATATTAGTACAAAATGATGGAAAAAGTGCTCCTGATCGAACTGAAGGAGAGGTTCCCGCAAGATACATCTCATATCCACCGCTTTCTCCTGTTGGTCGGGTCTAGTTTTACACAAAAAGTAATATTGTAATTACAGAAAAAGGTTACATAGACATTTCCAAAGTTTTCTTGGTGAGCTGTGTACCAATTCTGCTATAGAATAACATCTTCTGTGAAGCCGAAGGGAAAATATGCATCAGATCCTTGAGCCCTTTATAATAGTGGGAAAGCAGCCTAGAATGCTCAAGAATCTTGTATTTTGTACTAGTTTTCCCAGCGGAAGCAATACAAACGTTGTTCTGAAATAAACTATCGTCATCAATGCAAGTGTGCATAGTATTAGTAAATGGTATTTTGGTTTTAGTTAAGTGATAACTTAAAATTCGATCGAGCTTGAATTTATGGATTAAATGTTGCAGAAAATATCCTTTATCATAAAACATCAAACTTTGAGGCTCCATCAAACATTTGATGTTGGTTGAGATGGTATGACAAATGCTTCTCCTGTTCTTTTCATTTATAACGATTGAGGGTACATGTTTGTTAATTAATAATTATTTGAAATAAAAATATTTGTTATTAAATATAAACATCAAACTTTCTTTTTTTAGCTGATTTTTGCATATAAAATATGGCTGCGGCTGCAACAATTGAGGCATGTTGTTTTGTTTTGTTTATTAGTTTGTTTCTATGATTGATGATATTGATATGTTGACTTGAAGAATAACATTAGCAATAACTGTATTTGGAGTAGTTATGGTAAGCTGAAGTGAGAACTTTAATGCTGTATTTACCTAACAAGCTGATATGATAGGATATGCACTCTGGTAGACACATCAAACGTTGGTCTACTCTTGTGCAGTTCTATGTGATTGCTTTGTTCCTTTTTAAGTTATATGCGTCAGTGTCAAAACTGAATTCATACACGAGCATATGGAATTCATGGAGTTTATTACTTACAGCGGTCAGGATCAATACTTAGGATTCTGGATATTCGCTTGTTCCTGTGAGTTTACTTCTTGTTTGGATTGTGATTTTGTGGTCTATATGTCATTATATGTAATTAAATTCAAACCATTATCCTGTTTAGCTACTTGCCCCTCTCCTTGGTTTTTGTCAAGTTTTGATGCACATATTTACCGTGTAGACATATGCATGTGACTTAGGTTGTTGCTTTGCCTGTGACACCATGTCTCTCTCTCTCTCTCTCTCTCTCTCTCTCTCTCTCTATTGTAGAATAGGTGCAACATTAGACTATGCTGTTAGTTACGTTTGTATAATGCCGTGGAATTTCTCCAGTGTCCAGTCAATTGCTGTATCAAGTGTGTGTAATATATTTGCTATTTGATTTACTCTCTGCACAGCGGTGCTTGCTAAGGCTAAGCAAATGCTTGACTGGTAAAATCACAATCAAGTTGAATGGGTACTTAACAGAGGAATTTATTGTCAAGGAAACTATCAAGATCTGGAAATGTACAGTGTTCCCGAGTCTTTGAAAATGGAAGTAATTCAACCTCTTTGAATATTATATTGACATCTTTCAAATAAGTTTCAAAAGCTAGGGCCGAGTTTCAGTATTTTGATAAAATTGAAATAACTCTCACTAAATATAGTAGACTCAAACATCTTATCCATGAGCATTCATCTTCTATCTTCATTTGAATCTTCAATCGACTTCGTTTAAGACCTACTAGTGCATAATTAAGTTCAAAGCTCATTAAATTTAAAAATATTTACAATTTGCAGAATATTGTTTTTTGAAACAGTTACTCCTATATTATGTTTCTTGTGCTTCTTTTATGGCTTGCGGATATGCCCTCTCTTGATACTGTCATATTACCCCTTTTCATTCTTATCATATCATTTCTGTGAGCTAGGACTAAATTACATTTGAAGCATCTCTGTATGGCTAACTGTTGTTGACTTAATTATTCTCACACGTTATAGAGTCAATTATTGAGGGTAGGGATACTAATATAGAAGCTTAAGTTGTTAATTGGCTCAATATAGTGTTATTTCTGTGCAGTGGACTCTTCACCCATTCCTTTTCCAGAGCAAAAGGTTCTATACGGTTCTGACACGGTGCAGGGTTCTTGCTTATTTAGTTGTAAGTACTTGCTGTTATCTATTAACTTCTTGTGAAATGTTAGACAATCAGGTACAAATGTCTCTTTCAGGGATCAAAGCTTGACAGGTTGCCCCGTCCAGAGAGTGCAGCTGAAGTCCTCTTAATCAATTTTTAGTCCCTAAAACATTTAACTTCTTTATGTTTTGGTTCATTGATTAGTTAATTAACATAATGGTGTTTATTTGATTTTCACTTCTCACTCCATCTGTGGGATGTGAATCTACCTCTTTTTTGTATTTCAATTTGCTTGAAACCATTGAACTATGGTATTTGAAAGCTGTTTTACAGTCAATTTCAGAACTGCCTGACCGGTCCAATGCATCCACATCTCTGCAATTACCACCCATGAGCACCAAAGACAAGGATGTGAAGAACAAAGATGAGCACCAGAGATCACAAAATGGGACTTCTGGGGATGCTGTAGAGGCCTAGAAGTGTCTTATCTTCTAAATGCTTTATCTGGGAAACTGTTAATTGCTATCTATACAGGCGTAGAACACAAGAGAATAGCAACTTTTAAATTAGGAATATAGTCAGCTATAAGTAGAAGTTAGATGTCAGCACAAGCTGAAGATAGCTGTGCTTTCATTAGCGGACAGGATCTAGGTCAAAATATCAACTATAAACCCATGATTCTCAACTCAATAAGTCTGATAAATGTTTCATATTTGTATTTTCGTTGGAAATAGAATGAAATGCTTTAGTTTAATCTTTTTCTTATTTGTTTCTAACTTAGATTTTAATTATTCTATTGTTTTTGGTATGCTATCTTTGTTCTTGGAGGCATGGAAAATACACGACACTTTTGTTACGTAATGCCAATTTTGTCTATATGTTTGCTTTTTGTAGAAAGAATAGGCTTTGAATTATTTGAGATTACAGTGACAAGATGAGAAGCCATGTGATTTCCTTTTTAGGCTGGCAGGAACCAATGATGCAATTTAATAATGCTTCTTGTCCACTTTCCCACTACCAATAGTCACCACTTTCTGCTTTCACACTTGAGTTCACTGTGTGTATTCTTCTTTCATAGGAAGTTGAATGAAATTGGAGACATCATTTGTTACATCACACGCCGTTCTTGGTTTCTGAAAAATACATGTATCCTCTTTCTTTATCAAATTTTACTACAAAAATGATGATAGAACCTTATTATCCTGGTTTTGATAGTTTGTAGATGATTATAAACTTGTATTGTGAGATGAATTACATAATATCAAGAAATTCTTGTTATCTGTTGAACATGAGCTTCAATTCTAGTCCACGTTAGAATCAAAATCCCATGACTTAGTAATGGAACAAAAAAAAAAAAAAAAGTTCCAGGTGCTCTTGCTAGATGGTTTAATGGAGGAATCTCTGTGATTAATTTTAGAATATAAGAAATTATTAAGTCTGTTTCTATTTAAATTAAATAAATACAAATATGGAGGATCTTAATGAAACTATCCCCATAAGATTTCTCCACACTTCTATCCGAAGGACTGTTTATGTTCCCGTAGCTTTTTGCTATTTTATCTTTAGCACTAACAGAACATGGACATCTCCTCTGCCTGCCCTACTATTACTAATGTCGAAAAGTAGATATAATTTTCTCGAGAAAAGTGGAGATCATTATATCTGCATCTGCATGCACTTCCTTTCTGGGATTTTTATGTGCAAGTTGAAAAGCCTGGCTAATCTGCACCATCTTCAGTAAAAATTCCTGGTGGTTATTTCTCTACCCAGCAGCCTGCTTCCATGCTTTTATATTTTATGTTACCTTTTAAAATTGTTCTTGGAAGCATAAGTACTTTCTGCAACAACAGCTTCATTGACATCTGAAAGTAGTTTTCAGAGGGTGCAGACCTCTCTAAAATGCATCTTTAATTATCCTCTTTAACTAAATTATTGCAGTTACCCAAATAATTCAGAGATTACTATATCACATGAATGGACAGCATGACACTTTTTTTTTTGGAGCTGTGCACTTTACTGAAATGTTCCATGAACCAGCATGATTTTATGTTTTAAATAAACATATGACTTGGTGGTACATTCATGAAGGGGAAAAAGAAGCAGAACTTTTGCTCTTGTGCTTCCCAACTCCAAGAACCTCCTTACTAGCCATGTTGGAAAGTTCCCAAACAGATCCTTGACTGTATCTTCTCTGTCTGTGCTGAAATTTAAGCAAAGCACTTTTTATACTAAACTATGGTCTATACACAGCCGCTCTTACTTGCCCATGTGGATGTTCTTGCATTGCTTGCATAAGTATTATGGAAAAAAAGCAGTTATCTTGAGTCACTCCGTGTGTCAATTTAGCTGGAAAAGTTGGTCAAGAGGAATCTAGCTCTTTAGTTTTAAATGTGTTTCTTCATCATTTGAAGCATGTCTTGCTAAAGACCCCCATTATTCTTTTCTCCAATTTTATACGGTTTCTTTACTACCATTTCTCATTTTTAGGCTGACATGAGACGGTGTTTGGGGTGCCAAAGTATCTTATATTATGTTATAAACTATCAATGTTGTGTTGCTTGTTCATAGACATGGTCTTTGCTGCTTAAAACTTCCTTTATTGCTTTTCATAACAAAGATTTGCAAAAGGCTCCACAGTGTGAGCTCAATATTGCTGGCAACTCTGGAGAATGCTACCAAATTTGGAGTTCTGAGCAAAGATGATAAGAAAGTGCACATTTGAAAGCAATTTGGACACTTATAAATACATCTTAATTCTTTGTAAGGACATAGTTAATATTTATCTAGTACCAAAATCCCAAAACCACCCATCTAATATCTTATTGGTGAGAACCCAACTCTCAAAACATCCTGAAAAGCAAGAAATTTGACAAGCATTATGCCCACCAATTGTGGCCAAAAGTGTAACACCTTTTTCCCCTTCCAATTAGAAATTATTTTAAAACTGTAATTATCGAATCTAATAACCATTATTATATTATCCAATACCATAAACACACTATACTCTAAGATTTTATTTCGTTTTATAAAATTTATTTATTTTTCTTTTGGCTTTAAAATTAAAATTAAATAATTTTTATATAATAAATTATTAAAATACGCGTATAAATACGTGATACGGTGTCCAACCTTACAGTCTACCGAAATAATTGATTGCATCTTGGAATTAGCCACGTGTCTGACAGGTAATAACTAAACGATAGAGAGGTTCACGCGCCAAAAGGTAGAGTGGGTTTTGCTGTGGTTTATGGAAAAGAAAAAAATAATAATAATAAAAAAAAAGAAAACGAGAGAATGATGAGGTGGTAAAAATGGTGAGGGCGAGAGGGAGAGAAACGTTGGATCCAAAAAGTTTTCTTTTTTAATTTTCTTTGGCTTTCTCGCTTCCCAAACACAATGACTCTTTCGGACCTTTATATTTTGCTCACTCATTTTCCCACTCTTTGCTAACCTTTGCACTCTGCTTGCTAGAAAGTGATAGAAAGTTTTAAAGAAAATAAAAAAGAAAGACACACTTTGTAGTTAGTATCCAATGGGAGCTCGCTGCTCCAAGTTGTCTCTCTGTTGGTGGCCGTCAAATCTCAAGTCGAACCTCCACGACTCCTCCGATCTCGGTAAGTAAACCTGAAACTTTCTATCGTTTTCCGGAGAAAAATCTCTTATTTTCCCGAGAAAAAAAAAATCGTTTTGAGAGTTCAAACTTTTGGAGTTTAAAAAGTTCATTTTTTTGTGTGTTTGTTTGGTTTGATAGAGAATGGGAGCACGGACGCGTTACCTGGATTCAGAGAGTTTAGTTTGGACCAACTAAGAACTGCTACGTCTGGGTTCTGTACAGACAACATAGTATCGGAGCACGGGGAGAAAGCACCCAATGTGGTTTATAAAGGGAAGCTCCTCGAGGAAGATCGCTGGATCGCCGTGAAGCGTTTCAATAGATCGGCGTGGCCCGATTCCAGACAGTTTCTTGTTTGTGCTTAGCTCTTTTTAACTCTTAACTCTTAACCAACTAACTTTTTAACTCTTTTGTATTTCCGAAAGAAAAAATTTTGGAAGCAAAAAGCCAAAAAAAAAAGTTTTCTGAAACCTAACAGTATTCAGAAATTGTCAACTTTATGTTTTGAATTTTTAGCTGTATCTTTGATAGTACTAGGAAAAAGTAATAATAAGAGTACACCTAAACTACTTTAGAGCAAAAGGCGAAATTGTAAAATTCATTTTCTGAAATTGTAGGTCCATAATAATGTGTAATTTGCATAGTGTGTTGCTTTTCTGGTTGATTGTGATTTGCTGTTTTTAGGAGGAGGCAAGAGCAGTGGGGCAGTTAAGGAGTGAGAGGTTGGCAAATTTGATAGGGTGTTGCTGTGAAGGAGAGGAGAGATTGCTTGTGGCTGAGTTTATGCCTAATGAGACTCTATCCAAGCATCTTTTCCATTGTAAATAACTTTCACCGACTGCTTTTATTTCAGTACCATTCTTGTTTGTTTATATTTATTTGCTAGTTGTCTTAATTGCAATGCATTACATTGTCGGTGGATAGCAATTGTTAAACTTCATTTGAAAGATCTTGCCGAGGAAGTGGGGAAAAATAAAATGGAATTCTAAGTTTTGTTTTGGCTTTTGGGTTCAATATCAAAAGCTTAAGTCAGCTGGATAACTTGGTTGAGTTCTTACATATTTGTATTCATTTTTGGTTTTCAAATAATTTAAATACCATCTAGATTGATCAAGAATTTTGGATTTGAAATATCAATTTTGTAAACATTTTAATTATTGGAGAAGATGCAAGCCATTTGTTGTATTTGTAGCCGTAATCTTGTAAGCAAAAGAATGTGTTACAATAATAGACAAATTTCACATGGGAATACTTAGGGAACTAAAAGGATAAACTGAATTCACCTCCTTCATTTGGTAATAATATTGTTTAAAAGATGCCAATTGTTCACTAGAAAAATTACTGTTGGTGTAATACATGTTCTCTTTTATCTTGTTTATTTTATTTTTGTGAATCAACTATATCTTGTATTGGTTGAAATGGTTCAGGGGAAAACCAACCCATGAAATGGGCAATGAGGCTAAGAGTGGCTCTGCATCTGGCACAAGCTCTTGAATATTGTAGCAGTAAAGGGAGGGCGTTATATCATGACCTTAATGCGTATAGAATTTTGTTTGATCAGGTATTTTAGCCTTTCACATCCCTCTGCTTGTCTCTCTTTTCAAAAAGTTGGCTATCTTTTGTAGGCTACTCCTAATGGTGAGTTAGCACTTGACAGGATAGTAATCCCAGGCTCTCCTGCTTTGGCCTTATGAAGAATAGTAGAGATGGCAAGAGCTATAGTACAAACTTGGCTTTTACCCCTCCAGAGTACTTGAGAACAGGTAATAGCTAGTGCTAAACTGGGTTTTCTGCTTTCTCTGTTCTATGCATTACATTCTAATAGATGATATACTGGTTCTTTAATCCAGCTAATGTTTATATCTCCACATGGCAGGAAGGGTTACACCAGAGAGTGTTGTTTACAGCTTTGGCACCCTGTTGCTTGATCTTCTCAGTGGCAAGCACATTCCCCCAAGTCATGTAAATGCTTCTTTCTTTTATTGCACTTCATTTGAGGTGGAGGGTTTCACAGAAACTGCTTTGGAGTTGTGTGGAAATATTCATCAGAAGTGATTTTTTTACTTTTAAAAATTTACTTGAAATAAATGCTGCATAAATGTTGCCTGTTTAGAGCATAGTCTGAGAATGTACTTGGCCAAATTGCTTCATATTTGGATGATTATTATGACTGATTGCTCTGATTTCGTCACTTCAGAAATTTTTTAGCTAAATACTTTTTCATTATTCTTCTTTGGCAGGCTCTTGACCTCATACGTGGGAAAAATTTTCTGATGTTGATGGACTCGTGTTTGGAGGGTCATTTCTCAAACGATGATGGAACTGAACTAGTGCGGTTAGCTTCACGTTGTTTACAATATGAACCTCGTGAAAGGCCAAATGCGAAGTCTCTTGTGACTTCTCTCACTCCTCTTCAGAAGGAAACTGAGGTAAGCACAACTTCTTTGAAAGACTTCATATCTCATTCATCTCTCCCCATGACTGCATGTGGTCTTAATCAATTTCTGCCAATGTATGGAAGGTGTTGCTGTAATAGTTAAAATCTTTTGCATTATACACTACATTTACTTGTCATCATGCTAGCATTAATGTAAACTTTTTAAGCTGTTGATTTATTTATTTATTTATTTTTAATTTTGATTATCAAATGCTAATTTATTGAATTAGAGTTGGGACAGCATGAAAACCATCTTGGCTATTAAACCTTAAGGGCCAAATTTCATGCATCACTCTGCTATTAAAAAAGTTTGATAGCTGATTTTTTCATTTTAAGGCAGTTGCATCTTTATTGACTACGTTGGAGACATTAATCATCTCATTTGCTGGTGTCCAATAGGTTCCATCATATGTTTTGATGGGTATTCTGCATGGAGCTGCATCAACCAAGCAAACGATAACACTGACGCCTCTAGGTGAAGCTTGTTCGAGACTTGACCTTACTGCTATACATGAAATATTGGAGAAGGTTGGATACAAGGATGATGAGGGAATAGCAAATGAGGTCAGAAATTCCCAGTTTTTACTTCGTTTATCGTAAACTGGTTCAAAAAGAAAAAAAATAATTTATGCCTCTGTTATTGAGATCTTAATTGTATAAGTTGAATGAATAATGCTGTCAGCGTCTCATTGATAAATGTTGAATTTCTAGATTTTCAGAGGCACTTTTGTCTATAATATCTTTATAAAACCCTATATACTTAGTTCATCGGTTTCTCCATACTACAAGCCCTTTTATTATGGTTATCCTACGGGGTGATCAATCCTAAATATAGTTCTTTCCTCGCTGCTGAAAACTTCATCATACAAAGCAGAAGTAGAGCAGAATCATATCTTGATTACTTGATTCTGTATTCACAGAATGATCTGATGGAACTTTTTCTTGGTTCCTGTTGTATATTCGTATCATTCTGAGTGTCTTCAACATCTGCTTTGCAGCTTTCTTTCCAAATGTGGACGGATCAGATACAGGAGACATTAAATTCCAAGAAGCGTGGAGATGCTGCTTTTCGAGCTAAAGATTTTCCCACTGCTATCGAATGTTACACACATGTAAGTCTTCTGTTTAACAAATGCTTAATCCAAATTGCACTGTGTTCTTGAAAGAACCTGCTGTATCATTGAATTGTTATGATAACATAGAAATTACTTTTGCATTGAGGATTTATGCCTCTATTGAGAATCGTAGGAAAACATGGTACTGAATGTCCTTGAAAAAGAAACAAAGAAGACAGTTTCCCAAGTGGAGGGGTGCAATGGGGAGGGGAAGAGTCATTGGTCTCTCTGTCAGTGTATGATTTGATAAATCCAAGAATCTAGTGCCGTACTTGAAAACTATCTACTTTTCTTTCACACCAAGTCACATCGGCACCACTGCCCCTTCCCGCCTAGAATAACTTCAGTTAGTTACAAATGTGAAGCTTTACCATATCAGTCATTACTCATTAGTAGTGGTTCCAATTTGTACTGACTGGTGTAACCATCCTGTTTGTCTGTGAAGTTCATTGATGGCGGGACCATGGTATCACCAACTGTGTTTGCTAGACGTTGCTTATGCTACTTGCTGAGTGACATGCCTCAAGAAGCTCTTGGAGATGCAATGCAAGCTCAGGTCATATCGCCAGACTGGCCCACTGCCTTCTATCTTCAAGCTGCTGCCCTCTTCAGCCTTGGCATGAACAACGATGCTCAGGAAACTCTCAAAGATGGCACAAACTTGGAAGCCAAAAAACATAGGAACTGAAAGTATATACGGTTTTTTGAGGCCTTATTTTATTTAAATATTCCTTGTATCTACCTGTCTGTTTCCTTTTTTGGCAGTTGGGTTTCTGCAGCACCAGAGTTAGTTGTATCATTTATATATTGATGTTGGTGTATGTTTCAATTTTTATCTTCGCAATCTACCCCCAAAAGAAAGCTTATACTCTTTTCCTGGAATCCTCTGCTGTAATTTAGAATTTACAACTGCACTTGAATTCATCATTGATTACTAAAACATTTAAAATGGTCAATTCTCATGCCAAACTATTGAAACGCTAGAACTTCTAGAATGTTATATTTTAGATCTTCAGGGTTAAGGCCTGAATCGCCTGATGAGCAGAAATTGGAGAATGTCTTGGATAAGATTAATTCTATCGCATAATCGTGCTACCATTCAATAACATAGTACTTCTTATATTTATGATAATTTTGAATCCTGTGTATGATAGGACAGTGACAATGCTATTTAAGTTGCCACTGAAATCAAGGTTGATTTTTTTCCTGTACTCAACACAACTTCAAAGTTGAAATATTCGACCTGATAACAGAAAGTCTGTGTTGTCACCGAACTGAAAGCAATCACGTACACAATAGGCATGAAAATAGAACATCCACTGGCTTCTATTGTTTTGCTTAATGCACAAGACGAACCACAGAAGGACCTTTCCTTTGTTGAGAATCAGAAGAAAAATAATTATCAATACAAGATGAAAAGGAACAATCAAAAGATATATATGTGTCTATAATATATCTTCTCAGTCAACTCAAAATCTTTATTAGATTGCCTAGATTAACAATTGCCACAAATTCTAACTCAGAAACAAAAAATAATGAAAAAATCAATTTTAGCCTCTACGTCTAACTAAAATCAGGTCTAGCATGCTTTCAGTTTAAACAAAACTTCAAACTGGAGAATCATGAATTTTTTACATGAGAGGTCGACCACCAGCACCAAGCAACAGGCCAATCATATTATTAACCTGATAAATCACAAAAAGGAGGTTGATTAAATACCCATCTACAACATCCCTCAAATGATCAAATTCATAACTGAGATAATAGCAATTCCAAGTGCAAAACTACTAGAATTGACTCATAATGAAAATAGAAAATATCTTTGAGTTACTCCATGCATATAGCCATGTACATTATTGAAATCACAGACTAAAATGATAATAAGTCAGGTGGGAAGAAAAATAAAATGACAGTTAAGACAGCCAACCACTCCATTCGATACATCTCAATTGAAGTTCATGGTCAATACAGTTAAAATACATTTACAAATAATATACAAGCGAATTGTTAATCAAGTGACTTGCAAATATTTTAGAAAAATTAAAAATTCCTAGAAGTAAAAAGAACAAACTAAAAATACTAAATCTGTAAAATATTTAGCAAGATTACCTGCCAATACTTTAAAACACAGCGATCTATACAACTAATTTCACCCATATTTAGCTCAGATTCCTTGTACCTAAAGACAAAAAAAAAACTGAACTTCAAAACATTTCCTTTTAACAAAATCATAAAATGAGTAGAGTTCAGGAAATTCAATCGCTTAAAGGTAAAATGAGAGACAGATCTTGCAAATTGAAGAAATCTGACATGAAAGAGACTTATTTTTTACCTTTTGTCGACACACTTAAAAAAACATCTCTGAGCAACCCTGAAACAAAAAGAATAAAAGGGACTTAGCTCTGGACTTGGAGGTTGCCTTCTCCAAAAAGGTTAGGAACCAGAAGCATCAATCTTGCTGAATTTCAATTTTAAAGCATTAATTTCAGTCTACCAAACTCAAATTGGGTTCCGGCATCTTCAAAAAATTTGCACAAATCATGAAAAATGATTTGTCTCGTCAACATAGTATGTTGTGAAATTTACAGCAAGCATTTACCTACCTGTTAAACAATTCTACCTTGTACTCCATTTCAGTTTCTGCTATACCAAAGGCCTGCATAATTATGGAAAGTCAAAATTAAAATCATCCCATAATGAGAAGGCCAATAGAAAACAGAACTTTGCAATAACAATTCATACAATAAAACGAATATCAAAACCACAGCCAATCATTCCACAACTCATGAAAGACCATTTTAATACTCGACCACTCTTTAACACCAAAATGTAACTAAAGGAGTGAAAAAAAGGGTTCCACACCATCATTTGTTCCCACTTGTAGTCCCGGCAATACACCTCAAATCACTTATAACTCTTCTATATATACATGTTTTTTAAATTACATAGTTTAAACTTAAAACCCATTTCGAAAAGGCTACATAAAAACTAGACCCCAAGCATCATTCTTACATTAGAATTACATAATTTCCAGCATTCCAGTAAAATAAAAACTAAAACTACTTGCAGGTCTTTAATGCACAAGCATTACTTAATATTTGTTTTCTAAGTTCCATAATTGAAAAACAAAGACAACCAGAACAAGATAAAAGCACCCACCTGTCCTTTATCGATACCCATAGTATTTTTGGCAGCCATTACAACCTGCAAAAAGAAATACATTCATAACCATTTTCCTAAATACAAAAACTCCATCAAAATCAAACTAACTAAAAATCATGTGAGGAATTAAAAAGAACTTACTTTTGAGAGATTAATTAATGACACGCCGTCAATTAGAGTTTATAGATTAGATCACGAGCCGAATCAGAAAAAACCCAACTCTGCATTTCTTTACATACGAGAAATATGTATGGCTTAGGGTTTTAGGAGAGAGTTAACGTACACCTAATCAGCGTGTGCCACTTAGCAGCGTGTGCGCAGCAACATGTTGCAGTCACAGTCTAACCCTCAACCCTGGAGGAGTAAATTGTAATTTCGTAAATAAAAACCCCTTCCGTGTGTTTTGGTTGTAAGTACAAGCGTCCAAAGACTTGCTAAAGGCTCCTTCTGGGTTGTGTTTGGGGTTTTGCAGTTCTCACGACCGTCCCCGGGTAATCAATCCTTCTTTCTCTCTTACACAGCAAACATACCAACTCTCCTCCTGTTTTAAAGTTTATTTTCTTGTTCTGATAAAAATTGTCGTTAAATTGAACAAAAAGGTTAGGAATCATATCGTGGGTTGGATTGTCTATTTGGTTGCAGAATATTGAGTTTGGAATTAAGGGTTTGTTGAGTCGTTGGCTGAATCGTTTTTAGGCAATGGAGCACGGCGCCTTTGGGGATCAAAGTAATGCAACGTTTTCCGTGACCGAAGAAGATCATACTCTGGCTAATGCTGTCAGATTCACCCTGAATCAAGAGTTAGTATCTACACACATATATAACATGTTTCCAATTAAAGTTTTGTTTTTGTTTTCATAATTTGACTGGTATGCTTTAAGCGCGACTTTAGCTAATTTCAGTTTTCACTCTGTGTCGGTTTATTGCCCATTGATATGTATATGGTAGTGTCCATTTAATTTATAACCTTTCACGTAGATGAATGATGACAAACCACGACTTTAACTGAATTTTGAGATTAGTAATTGCATTTTGCCATGAGTTATGTAGTTATTATACGCGGAAAAACTTAAAAAGTTATTGCTGCACTGAGGTTGAAGTTGAAACAACAGTCTCATCTCTATTTCTTCTAAATTATGATTCTCTTTGTAGACGAAACGTGAGTGTCTCTGTATAAATATTTAGTTCATGGGCTGGCACAATATAAAACTATTTTTTTTGCAGTCCAAGGGTAACTTTCTCTGGATACAGCATTCCTCATCCTTCAGATGCCCGAGTTAATATTAGAGTTCAGACAACAGGTAACTTGTAAACATTCACCCACTCTGTATCTTATTCACTCTGACTATATGGACAGATAGAATTGTTGTGTAGATAATTCTTTTTTGAAAATCAGCCTCACTCTCACCGTAATTTTTGAGATTGCACCATATTACTGTCAAGTATATGCTGCTATTGGTTTCTTCTATTACTACGTGTTATCACAATCTTCTTCAGCATGTTAATCATTTTCCAAGTACTCCATTTGATTATTTGATATATTATCTGCACTATTGCTTGAGAGTGTTTATCTTTAAATTGGAGAGATTTATCTGGACTATTGCTTGAAGGCTTTTATCTGTAAATCAGAGGCATATTGTTGTAGTTCTCTAGCAAGAACCATGTTACTAATAGTTTGTACGTTGTGAACTAGCACTTTTTTTAAAAAATTTTATAGTTGGGGCATTTTTATATAATCTGTATCTACTCTTCTTTCCATGATCCTCAATAGTGGGTCTTTAGACTTGGTGTGTTCCGTTTTAGACAATTTACCTCTGGCTGATCATAGGTTTAAGTTTATCTAGGGTTCGTTGTCGTTTTCATAATCTTTCTGTCTTATAAACTTTTCTTTCTTGCTCAAAATTTTGCAGGTGATCCAGCAAGAGAGGTATTGAAAGATGTATGCCAAGATCTGATGCTGATGTGCCGTCATGTGAGGAGCACTTTTGACAAGGCTGTTGATGATTTTAAAACAAGCAATCAAATACAGGCTATGAAAATTGACTCAGAGGAGTGATTGAAATAGATAGTCCTCATCTCAATATCAAGAATTTGTTTATCATTGTAACTCAGCACATTCATTAGATTTTACTGTTTGACTCAATTCAGTGGTGCTTTCATTTTATTCTTGGGCTGCATTTTTCTTTTTTGCTGACATGGAGTGTTATTTTCCATTGGTGGTTAGAATCAATTTGAAATTCGAATCCGCTAAAAAAAAATTGTTGGAACTCCGGTCATAACATTTGAATGATAACTTAGGTGTCTGGTCTGGTAAGTGTAACATTTTGCATAGTTGATGATAGACTAAACTGCCAATTGATAAGATTATTGTGCTTTTAATTTAGTTGAATTAGATGTTCTGCGACAATGGTTAGTGAGGAACTCAAGGCTGCTGGAATTTGGATATTTGTTACTCGTGCCAATTCATGCCGCTACTACTGAAAAAAACAAGCCTGGGGACTTGAACAAGGTTATAGTACGAAGGTAAGTCAGGCAGCCATGGCTGAACGAAGCCTGCAGACTGGGAAAGTACATTTTCCTACATGTGAAGTGCTTGTACAAGCTATTTTCTAAGGAGAAAGTGTTATATAGGAATTCGTACGAGACTTCTCCATACAAGACTAATTTTCTTTATCAACTTCACATGGCACATTCTAAAACGCAGTAAAAGTCTTCAAAAGACAACAATTTGCAATTCCTACTCAAAAGTAAAATATTATACAACATATAATACACGAGTACAAAAGCTTTTACTGCTATCCGTGCCAACAAACAACATTAAGCAATTGGGGACAATTGAACGGGAGTATGAATAAGATATGAAATACAAACAAGAACGTGGCGGCAAGTTACATTTTTTCACCCAAGATGAGCAAAATGCTACACCTCCACTCTTGGGATTCACGACAAGACTTTGAAGTGAAAGAGCCAAGAGATGACGAAGGCAAAGACCATGCAGGCTAGTGAGAAGTTCATTATGCGGCGGCCATGCCAGAAGTTTTGAGTTTCCACAAAGATTACAGGTGCTGCTGATGTTGAAGCAGCAGCAGCAACACTATTTGTCTGGTTTGTCTGCTCACCAGCAACATTAACTGCAGTGGAGCCACAAATCTCGCAGGTCCTGGAATGAACAAGATGAAATATGCTGGCGATAAAGAAGCAGATATACTTAAAATATAAATAATAATGAAATAAAATATAATATGGTGAAGCAAAAACAACACTACATAATAATAAATCTTTGTTACCTCCAAAGCTCAAGCATTTCTACACAGTATGTCCACTGACTTTTTAGATTAGTCAACAACTTAAGGTCCCAGCAAGACAAATTTTATAATATGGGGTGCATTGGAAGCCTTCTGAGCCTACATCTTAGTGTTCATACTACAGTGTAAAGAATCTGATGAGATTGTGCAGATGAAAAATTAAGAGCTTTTCATGATAAAGTTTTCTTTGTTCATTTTTTCTTTAAAGTATTCTTTGTAAACTGTGCAACCTTTCAAAGATGATATAAACTACAAATGAAGCTGGAAAATTAGGAATTACTTCTGAATGAATAAGATGATTTATTAGGCAACACTTCCTCATTAACAAATGAGAAATTAAAATTTTGGGCTACATGCACCAAATGATAAATGTTTTGCATCTAGGTGTATCAGCTCATAAATTGAGTGAGATTCCTCTGGGTAAACTTAATTGTTTGATTAATCCTACTTTTACCACCAAACTACGATTTTCTCCCTTCACACACGAAATTACACTTGGGCTCCATTTGGTATTGTTGTGATGTGGCTGCTGGAAAATGAACTTAGGAAGTATCAATTATACTTGTAAATGAGTGGTAAATATTAACTATCAAGCAAAAGTGGTGCTTACCAACACTTTAGCCACTATGCTTTGCAAGCACAACAGAAGCGCCTATTTATATCTAAATCACTCACCAAAAAGCATGCTTAGGAAGAACCTATGGTTTGAGCATCATAAGATTCTCGACCTATATGAATAAATGAGCAATTGCAATAAGATAAAACGTCCAACTGAGTTTATTCTTCTTTTTCCACCCCTTTGTTAGAAGTCAAAAAGAGAGGGAACCAGAACAAGATTACAGAAATGGCAATTAGAAATTCATGATTTCACCAAGGAAGCAAATAAATATAAACCAGAAACCCCAAGATTCCATCTTAAACATTCGTGAAACTCAGCAACTGATGAAACCAAAAAAGAGGCATCCAAGATAAATTATCGACTACAAGACAGAATCTAGCATCAAAATACAATTTTATGATACGAAAAATAACACAATTACTTAAAACCACCAAATTGATATCCATAATTATCAACAACTACACATAATCTAGCATAAGATCTCACTTTGATCACACATAAAGCACAACCATACACAATCTTCTTTTTAAACAAGTAAATGGAAATCGATCAGCTGCTATAAAAAGTGAAAAAATTCAAAACATATTATCATAAATAAAAACGCATAGAACATGAAATTAAGGTCCTGTCACTCACATGTTACCCTTGATCTTGAACCAAGTCTCTGCACATTGTTTGTGAGCATAACCTAAATCACCTTTACAAGAACATCCCAATTCTATACGAGGCCTCAACTCTTGAGAATTACCCTCTAAACCCAAATGACAAATCCTACAATCTCTCTCTGCATTGTCACCCAAATGCAGCCTCACAAACAAAGCCCCACTCTCCAAATCCACCTCTGACGAAGAATCAGAGTGTCCGTGAGCCCCAATATCGCCGGAAAAGTCGCTAGAGACTGAGCCGTCATCGCGAGGAGTCTGTAAAGAAGGCATTTTTTGAGACCCAGCAAGAGCAGGAGAAAAGTCATGCAATTGGGAGAGAGCCTGGTTTACTTTTCTTTTTTCTTTTTTATGTAAATTATATTTCGAGTGCACAGCACTGGCAAAAGATGTTTTGTCTCCTTTTCGGTGTCAAAAAAGACTATCAATGTCTATCTCTGTATATATATGTACTTGTGTCAGTTTCTTGCAGAGTTGGTGAAATAGAAACGCAAAGGAAGGGCAGGAAACTACAGTTGTGGTTGTGAGGAGAATAATGAGTCGTCTGTGCTCTGTGCTCTGTGCTCTGTACTCTGTACTCTGTACTGGGTCTGTGGGGATGAGTGAAATTTAATATAGTATATTATCAAATAAGTAAAATTAAGTAAAAGAGGCAGGAATTTTGATCCAATAGATATTTCTTTTTTCCCCATTGCTATCAGTCCCAATATATTAAATATCTCTCTCTTTTTTGTCTTGTTTCATTTGTTAAACGGTATTTAGCTATGGCAATACAAGAACCAACGATTTGATCATTAGGTTTTATTAAGTCAGAAGAAATTTGAACAAAGATGAGATAGAATAATTCACCGATAGATAGATAACATTAATCATAATGGTTAAGTGTGATCCACCACAATAAGTACAACTCACATAGAATGCTAGAAACCTAATGGATATAGACCAAAGCAAGGCACGTAACTGGAACAAATATTGTGACTGAAGTGATCACACAGCAACAGGGGCAAGGCCAGGAGTCATGAATGAATGACTAGCTACTGGAGCAAGACCAGGAGTCATGACTACTGAATCAGCTGAAACGGAATAAACAGGACCCCAGGCTACACCAGAGCTAGGACCCCAGGCTACATTAGAGCTTGTTGATGAAGAAACAGGACCACATGCTACACCAGAGCTCCTTATCTCGGACATAGCGCGCCTTGAATTTGTTCGTTCTTGTTCACACTGGGTGGGTAAATACACTCCTGTACATATACATGTAATATAAAAGTGTTACAAGATCAAGGCCATTTTCTTGACTTCTGCAAGATAAGTTATTGGATGAAAACTACCTTCTCCTAGAGCCAACTTGAAGTAGAGGTTTACAATGTTGGGGCAATTCTGATAGCATGCATCGGAGCAACGCTTAGCAGTGAACTAAGGCTGAAGGAGGGAATCTGATGAAATGCCAATAGATTTTCTATCGACTCCACAGGAATTAATGCATTCATTAGTTTCGATCCAATCACGAATTACATCTACAACCACCTCGGATGTCTTGCATTGGTATGTCATGGTGCCATCACTTGATGCATAGTTCTCTAACAAGCATCGCTTGCCAGAAACCGAAACTGAAAATGAGCGAAGTTCAAGGGGCAGCTGCTCACAGATAATCCCACCTGCATTACTCAAAGAAAAAGAAACAGGTATTAGTAAATACTATTCCATGATTTTGAATGGAAGAAAGAAGAATATTGATTAGAAGCAGAGATGGGTTTACCAAGAGCTCCTTGAAGGAAGAATGAAAAAGCAAGAAAGAGGATCATCATTGCCATTGTTTGGTGAGGAAGCTTTGTTTCTTAGCTGGGAAAATGGAGATATTATTTGTGTGGCAATTAAGGCTATAGATAAATGATTTATATAAGGGAAGAGTTGTGTATTGTGATGACAAGTTTGGGGTCAGACCATTCGAGGAATCTTTTGTAGATAACCAGTAATGTAAGGTAATATGCCACCTTTAACTTCTTAAACCAAGAATCATGTCAACGCATAACAACAATGGAGAGGAATATTGATAATTTTGGTGGCAACGAAAATCATTTTGTGTTGGTACTGTGACATCTGTCCGTAAAGGGACAGTGTTTCTATTTGGAATTTACGTGTCTTTAAAATTATTGGAATTCGTAGCCAACCCCAATGCCTTCTTTTTTTTGTCACTACGTTTGTGATTGATTTGATCCTGCAGTTTGATTTAGACTTCATTAACTAAACTGGTCCAGAATGATAATTTGGTTTCAAATTTGGTTTTTAAGAAGAATGCCATTGCTTTCTATTTTTGGACGTTTCTCAAAACTCTGCTCTTTTTGTGTCTTTCACCTCCTTACCGCATCAGTATTCTTCACCATACAGTTTTGCCATAAAATATTTTTACCACAGAGTTTATGGGTCAAGTTCTAGAAAGTAATAAATAAACAAATAAAAACAGGTATACTCGATTACTGCAACCATTTCAAGTGTTTTGCCACTTAATGTGGTAAAAAATAAAACATTGCAGTTAGTGAGATTATGTTCAACAGCTATTTCTGGATAAAAAGTGCGCCTTCAGTTTCAAAAAGTGAATGGGGTAGGAGAACCTATAAGCAGCGTTAGCTCAATTACTAGTCCATCTTCACTAAATATGTTTATACCAGGGACAATAGATTCTGTCCAATCACGAATTAAGTTCTATAGTACCATAAACATCACCAATGATGAGGCAGTAGGCCAAACAAACAAAAGTCCTCTGGAGAGTGTTAAATCAATTCAGCTCTAATATTCTTTAACCGACAACCTATCTCCACATTGTATTCATACACAACATTCTTTACAATCAATCAATAATCAAGGGCAAATGAAAACTCTTCCAACTGGTGCCTTGATATAACAAAAGCAATTTACAGTATCAAGCCCGCAAATAAAATACACTTAATAGTACCTTACCAATACTACCAAAATAAACATCACTCCAAAAGAGAATAAAATAAAAAGCCATAATAAACAAAAGAAATTAAACTAAAACCAGCCAAATTCCTTAAATATTGGGGGTTGTGTAAACAGCAGTTCACTTCCGATAGAAGAAAACAGTCAACTTTAGTATTACTCTGACTACAGACCTCCGTTTGCCTTTCTAAAAGTGTGTCTAACTTCAAGGCATGGGTATGTTACACGTCAGAAAATGAATGAATAATTGAAGAATACTACCACATCTAAAGAACGGAGTGCAACTCCAAAAACACAGGGCATTGATTAATGAGGGCAACAGAGCATGAATGGTCAGGCAGCAATACCAAGAATTTAAGAGAATTCATCAAGCTGCTTGAACTTCAGCAGTTGGGTCATTTTCTGTTGGTGCCATTAACTTTGGTGAGCTTTCAGCTGACTTGGTCAAGCTTGGAATGTACCTCCAACAGCGCTTGTGAACTCCACTTATTTTCTTGGGAGCATCTGCTGCTGGCAAGCCTGCATTATTAATCAGCAACATCAACCTTCATTTAAAAGAAAATAACAGCAAATTTAGAAACTAACCAGACAGTAAGTATGATACATAATTTTAGCAGTTCATTCAATTTCAAGAACAACTAAAATGCAGGAATATGGTCCATCTTAAGAAGTATAGCTACTGCTAGCCATAAATTGCATATCAAATAAATATCAAAAAAGTTAAACCATTAGTCTTCAACTGTCGCCTAGAACATCAGTTGCATTCTACCAGAAAAAAATATGACAGCATGTAAAATAGAGCAAGGGATATACAGTGATGAGCACAACTATTACACAAAAGCCCCACCCTGGCAACTTTATCTACAGTTCACAATTGTTTTATGCATAATTAGAACTGCATGAAATATAACTGTAACCAACTCTTACTATACAGCACTCACCAAAACTGCTCCTGATACTAATGAAGTAAAGGTTAGCCATATAAGTTCTTACTCAACCTTGTCTGTGCTCCCACCACAATCTACTCTGTTCCACACAGTCAACTGGGGAAATTTTTAGACATCAAAAATCTTAGCCGCTACATTAGGGGAGCCACCTTAAGTTCTAACAATTTCATTTTCCCAAGGGAACATAACTCTTCAACCTTGTAAGCTAATAAATTTTCAAATCATTTAATCAATTTCCATCACATGTTAAATTCACTTCACAAGGCACAACCTAGAATGTTGCATACAAACAAACTGTGATAAACACAAGTAGCCAAACCCAAATTTTCAACAGAAAAATAATGCTTTGTATGTTGCAAAAGAAATTGATATAGGAAACTTGTCCCTGCTCCCTGAGCCACATAGCAATTTTGTATTCCGAGAGCTTTCCAAACTAAGCAGTCACTAACAAACTAAGCTGATGGGGTTTTATACGCTCTAGAATTCTCTACCTAACAAGTTATTTTCATAAGACTTAGTCTGCAACTTATAAAATCCAAGTTTGAACTTGTAATTTAAATTTTTGCAGATATGCTTGGTTAGCCAGCCACTAGTTTGTTAGCATTTTAATTTTTAAGTTTTGTAATGTTAACACCTTATAAAAAGGAGAATTTGATTCAATAGGAGGTACATAAATTTATTGCAAAGAATTTGTTTTCTTTAGAAGTAAGAAACTTCCTCAGGTGAGAGGCATGAAATTCAAACTGTTGAGTGTGAGACACACCAACATCCAACCTTTCTTCTTCAAATCTACGAATGGATAAAACTCTTGGTTGGCAAGGAATTTTATTTTTTTGAAAATCTGCAATTCTCATTGCTTCAGAACAATTTTCTTATCTCCACACGGTAGAGAATAAGAATTGGCATAGCCATCGTACATCACCCTTCTATTATATAACCATGGCCTTCCCAGTAAAAGATGGCATGCCTTCATTGGAAGGACGTCGCACCAAACAGCTTCATGAAAATTGGTCCCTAAAGAAAAAGAAATCAGACACCACAATTTAACTGGGATAGATGTATCGTCTATCCAGCTAACTCAGTAAGGTTTTTGCATTTCTTCTGTCTTCAACTTCAACTTGTCAACCAGCTCCTGGGACACAATGTTCATCCCACTGCCATTGTCAATAATAAGATTAATGGCATTGCCATTGTGTTCGACACGTTTATGGAAGATATTAGTATGCAGCCAAGATTCATCATTTGTAGTTCTCTGACCTTTCAAAATTCGATGGACGACACATAATGGAAGATTTGAGCCCTCTAATTCAATGATTGGTGCCTCAACTTCTTCAACTGCATTGTTTGGTTCTTCATCTAGGTCTTTAGAATTTTTCTTTAAATCTGCCACAATCTCATCTTCAGCACAAATAAGAGCAAATTTTTTGTTCTTCATAGGACACACAATTGTAAAGTGTCCACTCCTACCACACTTGTAACATTCAAGTTGACCTTTCTCGTGTACTGATATCTTATTACCTTTTTCGTCTGCCATAAATTTTGTAACAATCTTAGACTAAGAATTTTCACCTTCATGTCGTTGAAAGACCTTTGCTGGAAAAGAAGAATTTTGAGGAAAAAAAACCTGCACCACCCCTTCCCATACCTGCAAGTGATTGCGCCTTTGATTTGTCCATTTAATCTGTGATTCAACTTTGAGAGCAAACTGATAAGCTTCTTCAATACTAAACAAGCAAGTAGTGAGAAATTCTTTCTTGATTTCCTCACGTAGTCCAAATTTATAGCGTGCCAAAGATTGGTGCTCTATCTCAGTAATATCACTTCAATTGGTTAATTCATTAAACTTTGTTGTGTATTCTTCCACAGTTAAGAGTCCTTGCCGATGAGTAAGGAGATCTTCAAACAAAGTCTCTTCGTAATCAAGAGGTAGGAATTTTTCTTTGAGCCACAACTTCATTTCTTCCCAATCTAAAATAGGTGGTTGTCGAGGCAATATAACCTCTCCTCCACGCTATGCCACCAAACCGGAGCCTGACCCTTAAGCTTCATTTTGACATATCTCACCTTTCTTTCATCAGCCATATTGAACCAATCAAAATAATCTTCCAATGACACAAACCAGTCTTGAAAGTTGATTGGATCCATACTACCTATATAATCTGCCACATCAACAGAAATTCGTTTGGATGCTTCATCAAAATTGTCACGGTCATGAAAATTAGGTCATTAGTGTAGGTGAAAGTCACTTCCTTACCGCTGAAAAAATGGTGGCATGTGGTAGATGTCCTTGGATAGGTTCTGGGGGACCTCTAGGGGGTTGATTAAGCATTTCATTTTCACCACTTGGAGTAGCATCATTGATCTTTGGATGAACTAGATTTTCAGCATCACCACAATCATTCTCATTGGTCTATTGTACAGGAAAACAATGAGTCCAAAATATATTCATGCGGTGTGTAAGGGTAGCAACTTGATTAGCAATATTGCAGAGCAACACATCACGTTCAACTTGAGCAAGTCTGGAACGTTCAACTTGAGTAAGTCTGGAACCATTGGTGTAGGATCGTCCACTTCGTGTGCTCATGTTATCAATAGCAATTGCAGCAAGAGCGTTGGAAGGCTCAAATAGCAAATTGATGCAAATTGATGCAAGGTGACACAAAGAAAAGAAAAGAAGAAGAAAGCAAAGTGCAGGGTCTTATTTTCGTGCTTATCTCTAGAGAGATTACCCCATTACAGTCAGCCTGGGTCTTATTTTCGTGCTTACCTCTAGAGAGATTATCCCATTACAATCAGCCTCTATCTCTCTATCTCTCCTGAATATCTCTTTTTTAGAAGATTTTTCAGATGTGGCTCCAACAAAATTACCAAATTCTCTTCCTCCTCTCCAAGACATCCAACACGCCATTGATCAAGTGTCTAGTTTACCAAACTTACCAACATATAGGCTTAGTCCAATGGAGCATGAAGAATTAAGAAGGCAAATTCAAGAATTATTATCTAAGGGATTTAGCAAAGAAAGCCTTAGTCCTTGCGTTGTTCCTGTACTCTTGACACCAAAAAAAGACGGATCTTGGCAGATGTGCATTGACAGTCGGGCAATCAATAAAATCACAGTGAAGTATAGGTTTCCTATTCCATGCCTTGATGACATGCTAGATTTGTTATATGGTTCTAAGATTTTCTCAAAAATAGATTTGAGTATCACTAAATTCGCATTAGGCCCAAGGATGAATGGAAGACAACTTTTAAAACGAAAGATGGCCTCTACGAATGGACAGTAATGCCATTTGACCTTACAAATACTCCAAGTACTTTTATGAGAATAATGACGCAGATTTTTCGGCCTTTTGCAGGTTTCATTATATCAGATAAAGATGTGGAACCAGACCCAGAAAAAATTAAGAAATAAAAGAATGGTTGTTGCCTACGACTGTGCATGAGGTAAGAAGCTTCATGTATTAGCTGCTTTTTACAAAAGATTTATTTGGAATTTTAGTTCCATAATGGCTTTTATTTCTAAGTGTACAAAAGTTGGTCCTTTCAATTGTTGGAATTTTAGTTCCATAATGGCTTTTATTTCTGAGTGTACAAAAGTTGGTCCTTTCAATTGGACGTCAACTGCAACACGTGCATTTGAAGACGTAAAAAATAGACTTTGTAATACTCCAATTTTGAAACTTCCAAATTTTGAAGAGGTCTTTGCAGTAGCATGTGATGCTTCTCACATTGGCATTTGTGGAGTTCTTTTTTTAGTGAAAAACTAAATGAAGCAAAGCGTAAACATTCAACGTATGATTTAGAATTTTATGTTGTTGTGCAAACTTTGAAACATTGGAGGCATTATCTACTTGCCAAAGAATTTATTTTATATACGGATCATGATTCCTTGAAGCACATACACTTTCTAAAAAAATTAAATTCGACGCACGCACGATGGGTGGATTTCTTACAGGAATTTTCTTTTGTTCTGAAACACAAAACTGAAGCTGAGAATCGGGTAGCTGATGCCTTTAGCCGCAAGTCTCATGTCCTTACAATTTATCTTCTATGGTGATTGGTTTTGAAGAAGTCAAAATACATTATGCTGCAGATCCGTTCTTTGGTCCTAATTTTATGGAACTTTCTCAAAATCCAAAATCAACTATTTCAACATTTTGTTTGCATAAAGGATTTTTGTTTAAGGGAACACGCCTTTGTATCCCTCAATCCTCTTTGCCTGACCATTTAATAAGAGAAATACATGGTGGTGGCCTTGCAAGGCATTTTGGTAGGGATAAAACTCTAAGCATGGTAGAAGATAGATTTTTTTGGCCAGCTATGCAACAAGATGTTTCAAAGATTATCAAATTTTGTCGCACTTGCCAACTAGGGAAATGAAATAAGTCCAACGCTAGTTTATATACACCCCTGCCATTGCCCAAATCCCTATGGGATGATCTCAGCATAGATTTTAACTTAGGCTTGCCAAAGACTACTTGCGAACATGACTCTATTCTCTAAAATGGCCCACTTTGTTCCGTGTTCAAAATTTTTTGATGCTTCACATGTTGCAGGGTTATTTCTTCGTGAAGTAGTACGTTTACATGGTTTTCCATTGACAATTGTTTTCGATAGGGATGTTAAATTTGTTGGCTACTTTTGGAAAACATTATGGGTTAAGCTCGGGACACACCTCAAATTTTACAGTGCCTTCCACCCTCAAACGGATGGGCAAACAGAGGTGGTAAATAAAAGTTCGGGAAATTTGCTTCGATGTTTTGTACGTGATCATATTACATCTTGGGATTTAATTTTGCCTCATGCAGAATTTGCCTACAATAGTTCAGTAAATAGAACCACAGGTGTCTCACCCTTTGAAGTTTCTTTGGGAATTAAACCGCAACAACCAGTGGATTTAATTTCTTTACTGATAAAGAGTTGTGTTAGTGAAGTTAGAGAGGATTTCGTGAAACATATTCAGGAATTACATGCCGATATCCGACAAAGAATGGCTATGAATACGGAGATTTACAAACAGCAAGCAGATTCGCACAAAAGAGCAGTTGAGTTCCAGGTGGGTGCTGAAGTCCTCATTTGACTAAAAAAAGAGAGGTTCCCACGTCATGCTTCTTCAAAACTACATCCAAAGCACGTTGGTCCCTTCAAAATTCTGAAAAGATTAGGCTCTAATGCCTATGTTTTGGAACTTCCATCGGATTCACAAATTAGTCCAATATTTAATGTGGAGAACTTGCAGTTATATGAGAGTCACTTTGATGAACCTGCTCAACTTCGACCTTCCCTTGTAATGAAGGTTCTTCACAAAAGGCATCCAAAGGAGGAAATTGAAGGCATCCTTGATGTTGTAGTCTCTACAAAGAGAGGTGGATATCACAAGTTTCTAGTCAAATGGAAGTATAGGCCATTATCTGATAGTACTTGGTTGAAATTTGAAGAGGTAAATCCCGATCTCTATGAGTTCTACCAAGCACAACACTCGTCGGAGTCGAATACTTTTCCAGAAGGAGGAAGTTGATGAGGTTTTATGCGCTATGAAATTCTCTACCTAACAAGTTATTTTCACAAGACTTAGTCTATAACTTATAAAATCCAAGTTTGAATTTGTAATTTATATTCTTGCAGATATGCTTGGTTAGCCAGCAACTAGTTTGTTAGGATTTTAATTTTTAATTTTTGTAATGTTAACTTCTTATAAAAAGGAGAATTTGATTCAATAAGAGGTAGAGAAATTTATTGTGTTTGCTTTAGAAGTGAGAAACTTCCTCAAGTGAGAGGCCTAGAATTCAACCTGTTGAGTGTGAGACACACCAACATCCAACCTTTCTTCTTTTCTTTGTTGACCTCTGCATCATAAGCAGTCACTCGAAGATCCAACAAATGCTTAAAAAGTACACTTAAACATGTTTGCCTAATAGTTTACCCACAGAACCAGATGAAATTCATAAAACAACGACACATGAAGTTATGTCGCAACCAAAACCCATAATAACTATTTTTTTTCCAACATTCAATAGCAAAATCAATAAAAACAGAAACACAAATCACATCAATAAAAAGGTAAAATCAACAAAACTGACCGTCTTTGTGAGCAATTCCCCAAGCCTTTCCATGTTTTCCATCCTGCAACAAAACGTCAACAGCGTTAACTCTTAAACCCTTAAACTTTAAAACTTTTTATTTAAAAAAAAATGAAAACAAAAAAAAAACATAATATTGATCCCATTCTTCATTTGCTGCTTAATAAATGCAAAAAAATAATTCCTCAGGAAGGACAACCAAATAAAAGAATTAAAAGAGAAGAAAAAATCAACTGGAAAGAACCTTGTAGAGATTGATCTTGGTGATCTCATAAGAGACATTCGTCCAATGAGTTTTTGCCATGTGATAACCGATTCCCCAGTTGGGCAAAAACTGAGCAACCTCGAACAGGTTCTTCTTCTTTCTTCGTTTGGGTTTGTTGGAAGCCGTAGCAGAAGCCGAAGAAGAAGAACCTGAAGTAGTACTGAAGCTTTTGAGGATGTTTAATGAGAGTCTATATAGATCTAGGGTTTGAATTGGTGCAGCTCTGGTTGCCAGAGTAGTCGCCATTTTAAGGTTGCTTCGTTTCTCTCTCGGCGTGTGCAATGACTGACTGTTGCCGTTTTGTTGAGGTTTTAGCGTTATTGCTAAAAAAGGTTTAGTTATAAAATTGCAAACCTTCCTTTAAACGCCGTCGTTTTAAGTTGTCGGTTTTTTTATTACAAATATTTTTAATTTAATATTTTTATTAAGCAAATTTACATATAGAGAAGAATTACACACACTAAGTCTTCATAATTTTAATTAATTCATATAATCTCAGTTTTTATGTAATTATTTTGGCAAAGAAATTTATGGAAAAGAATTAAGGTAACTCTTTTAATTTTTATTTTTCTACTAAGTAATGTTGTATGGGAAAGAAGTAGAATGAAAATTAAAGGAAAATTGCAAGTTCTTAATTAGCCCAAATGAAAATTAAAAACATCATACAAAGTTCTGCTTGTTTTGACCTTTCTTCTCAAGCTGTCTAGACACATATAGATAGATAGATCATGACAAAAGACCAGCAACTGGAAGTTGAGGTTGAAAAGAATTGCTACTAAGCAATTACTCAAATCAATCAAAGATTACAGGTCAAAATCTTCATCATACTGTTGTTCATCCTCATATTCTCCTTCCTCGTCTGCTGTCGCATCTTGGTACTGCTGATACTCTGAAACAAGATCATTCATGTTGCTTTCAGCCTCAGTGAACTCCATCTCATCCATTCCTTCCCCGGTGTACCAATGCAAGAAAGCCTTTCTCCTAAACATGGCAGTAAATTGTTCACTCACACGCCTAAACATTTCCTGGATAGATGTGGAATTGCCGATGAATGTTGATGCCATCTTCAGACCAGTGGGAGGGATATCACAAACAGTTGACTTCACGTTGTTGGGAATCCACTCAACAAAGTATGAAGAATTCTTGTTCTGTACATTCAGCATCTGCTCATCTACTTCCTTTGTGCTCATCTTACCACGGAACATTGCCGACGCCGTTAGATAACGGCCATGTCGAGGGTCAGCTGCACACATCATATTCTTTGAATCCCACATTTGCTGAGTGAGCTCAGGAACTGTCAAAGCACGGTACTGCTGCGACCCACGTGAAGTGAGAGGAGCAAAACCCACCATGAAGAAGTGAAGACGAGGAAATGGGATGAGATTTACGGCAAGTTTCCGCAGATCAGAGTTAAGCTGACCAGGGAACCTCAAGCAGCATGTAACACCCGACATTGTTGCAGATATCAAATGATTTAGATCACCAACTGTCATAATAAACAATAAAAATCGTAGTCAGTAAACAACATCTTGCCTCCGCAAATAACAGAAAGTAAACAACAAAAAGTTTCTCATGCCACGCCCAAGTTCACAGAGCATTTTGAAGCTAAGTGGAAATTATGAGCGAGACTAATCATTATCCAACTAGACAAACGACAATCATCACTACCATTATCCTCATTAATTTCCCTTTAAATTCCAAAAGGAAATAACCACATTATCATCATTATTATAACAAATATTCTTATACTTAATTCCAAAGGATTTCCAATATATAGCGCAAACTTATAAGCCAATTACAAGTGTCCAAAAAGGGTGAACCACAATTACATACTAGATCTAGCTCTTACCGCATATTACATACTACATTCTAGACAGTGCCCCTATAAGATGCAAGAACTAAGCATTAAACAACTATAGAACATAGATTTGGACTATGCTTGTCAAAGATTCCACGAAAAGCAAAAGAAAACTTACAGCTAGGAGTAGTGAGCTTAAGCGTCCGGAAGCAAATGTCATATAGAGCCTCATTATCAAGAACCATGCACTCATCTGCGTTTTCCACAAGCTGGTGAACAGACAAAGTAGCATTATAAGGTTCCACGACTGTATCAGACACCTTAGGCGATGGAAACACAGAGAAAGTCAGCATCATTCTGTCTGGGTATTCTTCTCTTATCTTCGAAATCAACAGCGTTCCCATTCCAGACCCAGTTCCACCTCCTAAGGAATGGCACACCTGAAACCCTGCCAAAAACCCAAACAACATCAGCTACCTAGACAGAACATAAACAAATTTGTGTGTTTCATTTATTGTTAAGAAAGCTACCTTGCAAGCAGTCACAGTTCTCGGCCTCCTTTCTGACAACATCAAGAACAGAATCGATCAGTTCTGCGCCTTCCGTGTAATGACCTTTAGCCCAGTTGTTCCCAGCCCCAGACTGGCCAAAAACGAAGTTGTCTGGCCTGAAAATCTGACCGTAAGGACCAGATCTAATGCTGTCCATAGTTCCGGGCTCCAAATCCATGAGAACAGCACGAGGGACGAACCTACCACAACTGGCTTCGTTGTAGTAGACATTGATTCTCTCCAGTTGAAGATCCGAGTCTCCATCGTATTTTCCGGTGGAGTCTATGCCGTGTTCGGCACAGACCACTTCCCAAAACTTGGCACCGATTTGGTTGCCACATTGACCACCCTGGATGTGAAGGATTTCACGCATTTTTTCCTCTTGATTGGAGTGGAGAAGAGAAGAGAAGAGAAGAGAGAGAGAGAGAGAGAGAGGTAGAAAGGCGATTGGAGCTGAAATGGAGATGACAGGTTTATATAGAGAGGGATGTGTGGTTTTAACTTTTAGGGGCCACTTTTCAATACTTAATTTAAGGGATGAAGGAGAGAGATAATCAACGGTCACTAGGTTGCCACTCCAAGGTTTTAACGGACAGAAAAGTAACCCTTAAAGGTGAGTAGTAAGAAAGAAAAAATTTTGAAATTCAAATTGGTGGATACAGCTGGAGGCAACTCAACTAGCAAACCGATTGTTCGGTTTAAGACATATGAGACGGCGTCGTTGTAGTTGTTGCTTATTTTAGGATGGTACAGCACATGGCAACAGCACGTGCCGGCTACCTCGGTCCAACTCAGAATCAAAGGTAGTACAAAGTATAAACTTGCTGTTGCCATGTGCTGTACCAGAAAAATTATTAAAAATAAATAAATTTAAACGCAGGGTCCAAAAGTTCATCTCATGCTCTTCCATGTATATAATAATCAACGAAGGTGACAAATGAAATACTGAACTGAACTGCTCATGAGATGAGAAGAGAAAAACCACTACAACCGGTAGTAAGAAGAATCATTTGTTCTCACACAGGAAAGATTTTGAGAAGTCGTC
>JAXCLQ010000005.1:11221888-11234585 GCA_035584115.1 Cedrela odorata | reverse complement strand
GAGGTCACAGGATTTTCCATAAAATGCCGAGTACTGGGATTTTTACATAAGAAATTTACGTATGGTACAAAAACTGATTTCAAGCCTTTACTGAACAATTTGTTATAATATTTTTCCTTGTGGTGTGGTTTATTGTTTAGACTTCAGGGGAAATGAGCTGAAGTGCTTAGAAATATGGGCATAAGTGATATTCCAATTAAAAGGAGGACAAGTCTTTTACTAATCTTTCCAAAGTAAAGGGAACATGAACCCACGATCATTATTCTTAAGTTGGGCTAGTATTTTCACACGAGAATAATACCCAACATATGGTTCTGAAGGTATGACAAACACTTGCTCTGGGGATTCGCCAATAAGTTCAAAATCCTTTTCCAAGACTTCACAGCCAAGAAGTATTGTCATCTATTCATATGAATATTAAGTATAATTTACTAGACACTTTTTTTTCAACCACTTGTCCCAAGAAAATTCTTACATCCACAATTTGAAAATAATGGCAAACCACCATTTTGAACATATAACATGTCCAAAAGATATATTTGATGTATGAATAACAATATAGCACAGACTAGTTGTAAGAAATAATCTCAAACAGACAAGTAGATAAATAAACGTCCAAACATTTATCTGAAGATAATGATTTGTTTCCTTTTCTTGCACTATAATTTCAAAAATATAAACAAACCGAATCATTGGAACAAAATATCCAACTAACATATCAAAAGAATATAGTAAGCTGAATGAATTCATGACTAAATAGCAGTAAGCTGGTGTCTAATAACTCACCCATTAATTCTAGTCTCAAAATCATTAAAAACCAAACAGAACCTTGAGGACTCTTAATATTTCCCAGAGAAGATTATATAAAAGAAAATGCAGTTAAATAAAACCTAAGCTATAATTTGATTACCATAAATATATGTATTATATGATAGAGAAAGTTACACAACTCACATAAAATTGCAACTAAACTCATGCTGCTTAAAGTTCTTTCCAGTCATAAGTAGACGACAATAATTAATCAAGAAGCAAGAAAAAGAAGATAATTCCATGTTCCAGAACCTCATCATGACAATCTTTTATGGTGCTTCAAGGTTTAAAGTTTCTACATGTTTCCTTCTTTTTCTTTTTTCTTTTTTACCATGTTGTTCCCCCATCTGATTTCCTTTTTGTTGTCAATGGTGCTTGTTGACAGAATAACTTTTTACATTCACCAGTTATCACCAATTGGCAGAGAAACTGCATTTCAGCTTGTATCTACAAAATCTAGTACGTAGAGAACACAGCTTAAGTGAGCCACAACATCCTTAGGCCAAGACAAAGAGGACCATATCTTTTAAGTCAAACAATGGCTTGATCTACGTAGGTGGTAAAAGAAAATATAAAAAAATAATAATAATAGAGATAGTGCAGTAGGAAAGTCATCAGTGATCACCAGTTCTCACACCATCACTTGCACCCTCGTGGCCTCACCAAGTAGCTACACCAATGAAATAACTAATCAACTACTTCATGTCATAAAATTATGTTCATCCAGGACCATATTAGTTAAATCATGTCCACATAATCTCCAATCTAATGGGCCTGAGCTATACATTCTGCTACATACAGACCACCAATATAATACAATTACCAAGACTAAACCCTTGAATCTTCAAAGTAAAATGAAAACACGGCCAAAGAGAAAGAGTTACTGTAGAGAGAAAGATCCTAACAACAAAGGTTCAATTATAAAACTGCAAACCTGGAAAAAAACACATATGAAGAAGCATGATTTCCATTCCAGAATTGCCATCTAACATTGCAGATGCTGTCCTATAACTTCAATTAAAGCCCCAATTTTCACAAGAAAATATGACAAAGCAGTCTATGAAGCACTAAGAGGTTCCCAAACAAATCAGAATTGCAAAACTTAACCAAATGTAACTGAAGGCAACAATATTCAATTGCTTACAAGCGTTACCATTGAGCATCACACTTAGAAACAAACTCACTTATGGAATCAGTATCATGAGCAGTGGATAAAGTTTCTTACTGAAACAGTAAAATTCCGTTTAGCATTTTGCTGCTTCATTTATTTTCACACATGCAGATAAAAGACTATATTGTTAATGGTGATAACTTACTAAAGTGCCATAAACATAGACGGAGCCACATTAGGCCCATGATGGGCAGATGCCCCTTCTAGACTTCAATAATGCTTTTGTAAATTATCAAAAGTATCCTAAATATTTTTATTGTATTCAAAAATGCCCCCTCTTCTTTTATCCAAACAATCGCCCCTTCTAGCTGTTCAAAACATTTTTGTAAATTATCAAAAGTGTCCCAAATATTTTTATTTCATTAAAAAATGTCCACTCTCTTCTTTTATTTAAACACACTTTATGACTTGTTTTTTACCTTTTTTGCTGCAACAAAATCTTTCAGTTTCTAGTGTTGATTGCTGCCAGCCTTCAAACACTTTTGACCCAAGAAGTTGATTTTTTTTTTTTTTTTGGCTTACTCTAAACTTGCTCAAACACTCATTAATTTCTCTAAAACATTATATATTTAATTTCAAGGAATTATAAAGACTTATTTCAAAATAATACAGATGTATACCAAAAGCAATCGTAATGTGTGAAAATGCATCAAGAAAATTTACAAAGTATATAAAAATATAACGAATTATCATTTAGGGTTGCCCCTCCTGAACAAATTTTTTAGCTCTATCTCTGGTCATAAAGGACCAAAACCAAAATTTATTATTTTTTTAAAAAAAATATTACAGCAATTTGAGTTTTCACTCTCATGCTCATATTAAAAATTCAAAGCTACAGTTAAACTGCAACATCCAGACGGATAAACTTCATCTTTACTCACGAACTGCTGTATAGTATACAGGTGACAATTCAATGTAGTGGGATCTTAACAAACAAGTCTTTAAGCAAAATAAAACCTAAAATAGCAAAAAATATGTGAGTATAGTTTCCCCCTCAAACAGGAGATATACACCTTTTTTGGATCAATAGAATGTTACATTGTTATCCTTTATGCAGATCAAGATCTAGTCTTATTCAAGTTCAATTAGATCTGTACGGTTAAAATTTCCTACCAGAAACCAGAAAAAATTAGTTATGACAATCATCTCAGCAAGTTAAATAACTTGCTGAAGTCAAGTATAAACTGGTTATTTACAGTAGAAAGTTAATTAGCTGGAAACAACAAATATAATATATATTGAACAGTACGGTAGCAAAAAAAAAAAAGGAAACAAAAGAATGGATGAAAGAAAATCAAACCCAGATGTAAAATAATCCAACAAAGAATAAATTTTGTTCACAAAGTGCAGAAATGGCAGATACCACAGACTAAACACTAAATAACATTACTCTAAGCTGTCTCACAAGAAGCTAATGATAGTGATGGTCTGCCATTAAAGCCTAGAAAAAACATAAATGAATTCTGTTCTGTTTTTGCTCTAAAGATTTTCAATATACATCTTTTTTACTCACTCACCTTAATTGGATGTAATTCTGAGTTAACTTCATGCATTCGATGTTATATTTTTGCTCTATGGCTGGTCCAGTTATATTTGTAAGATTACTTTAAGAAGATTGAGATGTTTTCATATAGTTTTTTAAAATAAAAAACTAAATAATTGTCAAGAGAGAAGAGAGCACAGATTAAAGCCTATGTCATGCATACATGTTTCCTTCTTATCAAAAAAATAACATAAAAATATCTTAGAATTTCTTTACCACACGCAAACCAAATTTCTTCATCAGAGCATAAAGTGAAAACATAACCACCCTCACTTCATACTTTTCTTTTTTTAGAGTTTACCTAATAGTTATCTAGTAAAATCCTTTCACAAGTGGATAAACCACTTTAAAGTCAAAATGAAATGGAATGTAATAACCGATTCTTTGACACACTACTTGAGATTGTCTTTAGATTATACCCCCAGTATCCATCAAACCACCTATTCCAACAGATTATATGTATATGACTACAAAGAAGGCAAAGGATAGAATATTGTGGCTAGCGAGCTTAAAGAGAAACATGTAAATCATCAAAAAATCACCAGAGAAGAAGGATAGGAAAATTGACCTATGTTGTTTAACAACATTTGATAAGATTTGATATAAAGCTTTCTTTCCTAAGATCATGAAAGTACCTTAAAGTTCCATCAACTGAACTCTTGACAATAAAACAGTGGGAAAGTATAATTAAACAATTCAAATCAATGTGAAACAAGGAATGGAATCTCCTAACATGCAACCAATTACAAAAATCAATACTAAAAGGAAAATTTTTACCACAAACAAAATCCTTACATTGAACACAATCTTACCACGTCTAAACAAGATGATCGAGTAAACCTTTCCACTGAACTTTCAGCCTTTATGTTGTCTGCTTTGCCGTAAAAAGACAGGTCGAATTGAAAACATCTATTATAGAAAAACAATTTCACCAGAAACAAAAAAAAAAAAAAATTAACTCTAGTGAGCTAAAATAACTTGTCATAGTATTATGCATGAGACCTCAAATTTAATACAAAGATATCCACAAAGAATGGACTCACATGATGTAAACACTGGAAAAACAGTATTTTCAAAAATTCCAGCAAATAAACCAATAACTTTCTCCAAGATACACCATCTAGAATAATGTAGATTTCTGATAGCATAGGCACTGAAATACGTCATCCTCGGTTAAAACAATTTACCATATCTGAAGTTTCAAGGTTGGCAATATACAACCCAAGGGAAAAGGTTATCACATGCTAGTTGGTTCCACTTCATAGCCTCAGCCCAGAAAACTTAAACCAACACTTTACACTCGAAGGGTCATTTGATGAAGAAGCTACCAACTAACATGATAAATAAAGTAACAAAGATATGCTTTGGCTTTTTCTACTTCTAATTTTCTTTTGCTACTTTGAGTTCCCAAGAGTCGGTGTAAATTTCCTTAAAATATTCAGTCTATCAAACATAGTCTTTCGCAGGGGTTGATTATTTAACCACAGGGCCCAATAAACTTTTTTATCTAGCACTTCTTTGTCTACGACAATAGAGCATATCAATAATCTTTTAATCTAACACTTCTTCGTCTACAACATTAGAGCATCTCATGAGATGGGCCCCAAATTATGTAACAATCAAACAATACATGCATTTAGTTAAAATAAGATTTTCCTCCCGGAACATTTGGGTAAGGAACTAATAATAATCTTTCTCCTCAAAGTCTCGCAACATGTTCATTTTTTATCAATCTTTCCTAGATAACAGGTGTCCCATCTTGAAAATCATGAGAAAAAAATCTTCTACGAATTCTTCCAGTGGGGCCCCAAAGAATTTGATAATGACAAGTCAAGCTACTTAAATTGAATAGCAGAAAGTCATAATTTGTATCTAGTACAAGTAACAAGACTGGATCACAAGAAACTGAATTAATAAAGTAAACATTCGAGAAATCACTGGTGTCATAAACATAAAATGCATTATCACAGTTCAGCAGTTCTTATACACCACGTTTGTAAACAAGGAACGCATATTCTAGATCCGCTCAATCACACGTAAATATGTTCTGCCATCCCCGAAAGATGTCATAATTTCATTTCTCCAAAAAATATTCCCCAAGCCCCTACAGTTTCAATTTCTCTTTCCAGTATTCATGTTATCAAAGGAGCTACCTTTCAAGCTAAGATGCATTTTCAACAACATTTATTGTATGAAAGAGAATGTAATGCCTAAGGGTGTTGCGAAGCAAAATCACAAGAGGAAAAACGCAGTTCATTTGAAAAAAAACCAGAAAATTTATCCTGATAGTTGAGCACAACAGATATCCAAATAGCCAAACAAGATGAAAAAGAGTATCCTAAGTCACAGCAAGAGATGATATTAGTAATAACCTAGAGAAGTTTTGATGACAAAAAAAGGAAATAACAAAGAGAAAAAGCAGACTAGTTATATTGGATAGAAATATATGTTTTTAAACACTCAGTACCTCCTAAGAGTGTCCAAAATGTTTGATGATTAAGACGATATAAAATGACAATAACAAAATGCCATCTCAACAGTTACAGGTAAGCATTGCATGTAAAGCTGATAGAATGATACCGCTATTAACTGGATAGTGCTAATGTTAACATAAAATTAGCCCAGTTTAATGAAAAGATTTCAAAATGAAAACCAACAAACTTAACTGCCATTGAACTTCAGTTCCAAAAACCATCTCCTTAACATGGCAGCAACCTGAAATAACAAGACTAGCATAAACCACCCAGAAAGCAGAAAAGAGGCATGGAAGGGTGAATCACCTATTCTGCTAATTGTTAAATACCAAAAGAACAAAATCAACCCCCGTCTGCAAAGCAACCAATAAGATCCAACTTGCAGTAGGCCACTGACTTAATGCTTTTTCCCACGGCCATCAAAATTGACATTTCTTGACTTGTTTGCATCATCATCAGTTGAGCCACAATCGCCGGAAGTTCTATAAACCAAAAATCCCCAAATGAGAGAAGTAAGAGAAGTTTCTGAGCCATATGAATCAATGTAAATGTCTGAAAGAATAAAGTACTGCAATGTGCAATAAAAACCAAGGTAACTTACAATTTCTGTTTCTTTGCATTCTGTTTGATGTGTACAACCATCTCCATGGCCATCTTTTGATGCTCCCTCGTTTGTGAGTGCAGGTCCAAACCATCAACAGTTTCACAGTCAACCTTACAAATGCGGCACCATCCCATGCTTGGTGGCCTCCTCTTTCTTGAATTGTCAAAAGACTCCATATCACCCTAAAGTTACCAACAGAAAGAAATCTATGACGGTGATCAACAAGAAAAGATCAGATTACATAAATACAAACTTTATGGAGTCAAATGTAAAAGCAAACACATTAACTGTAAAAACAGAAATAACAAATGGATTCTTAACTGTATAGGTTCCACCATCATTTGGAAAACCCTGACGGGAAAAGTTGCTTCTGAATCCAGGCTCACCAAGCTGAGGATGAGGGAAGGTCCCTGGCCCACCCAAGTCTCCCATCCGTGCACGACCAGGAAAACCACCAAAACCACCCGTCTCTCCCAACCGTAAATTATGAGGACCTAAGGGGTCACCCCTCCGCACACGGCTAGGCACAAAATCTTGGCCAATGAAATCACCACTCCTACCAGGCCCCTCAAACTCACCCCTTCGCATATGGCTTGGCAGAACAGGAAACCTATTTTCATGAAATGAATTGCCAGTTAGATCACCAAATCGACGAAATTCCCTGCCATCAATATCGTCTCGCCCTCGGCTGCTACCAAGATTCCCATGAAGTCCCCCAAATCCACGTGAAGTTATCCCAGGATATTCTCTAAATGGACTTCTAGGACTCAAGCCACTGATATGACGCCGACCATATGCAGGACCTGGTCCAGGAAATTCTGTATGAGCTAGAGAAGAATCAGATCTCCCTGCTGCATCATCATGGTAGGAAGGCAAAAATCTTGATGGGGCAGAACCACCCACGAGATCCAATTTCAATCCTGGATCGTAGTTCAGTCCCCTTTCAAATGGCCTTGGTCCCATATCCATTCCAAAACCATGAGGACCCCTGTCAAAGGGCCTTGATGAGGGAAAGTGACTCCCGAGTTTGGGAACAGACTCAACATCCAAACGAGAAGGCCTGGGAAACTGCTTGAGATCTTCTTCAAACTCTCCCCGATCAATAACACGTCGAGCTGGGTCCATGGGGAATGGATTCAAACGCTCATCTGGAAAAGACTTAAATCTCTCATCCCGCAACTCAGGACCTGGGTCCCCATTCATTCTCATCATATTGGCCTGTATACCAGATGGCTGCCCAAGTGGATCTAGTGAGCCAGGAAAATGTGACTCAGGTCGTCTGCCATCCATGTAGCCAGGCCTCTGACTTGCAAACATTTCGGCTTCCATTGTATTACTTGGTTGTTTCTGACCCATCTGACCTTCGGGCCCATATGCACTAGGTAGTACTGAGTGCAGTGGCAGCCCTCCAACAGGATCACTATGTGATATTCTGGTAGTCCCAATGTGGGAAGGAGGTGGATGACCTAGATTATAAAGCCCTTGAGGTGCAACTGATGGTGGTTCAAAGCTATGCTGGTGAGGACCGTGGTGATCAGGTCCCCTTCCAAAAGATGCTGCAGGGCCTGAAACTGGAAAGCCTCCAGGAGGTATTTGAGAACAATGAGGCTTGAACATAGGTGGCCTAAACTGAGTAGAAGGGTGCCCCAACGCTTGTGTCTGATGTACTGGTCCAGGCAGAGGTGCTTGAAACATTGAAGGTATAGCAGGCCTTTGTTGAAGAGTAGAGGATCCATAAAAAGATGGTGGGGACTGCACAAAACCTCCAGCTTGCACCTGACCCGCTGGAGGAACAACTCCAGGACCTTGAGGAGCCCCCTGTACTTGAGGAAAACATTTTTCTGTCTGCAGCTTCCCACTCTGTTCTCCTATTTGTGTGCCTTCCTGCATTGCAGAAGCTTTAAGAAGAGGGCCACCCTGAACTTCCTTGGACACGGAATGCTCCTCTTGTTTACGGTCAACATTTGCTGAATCTTTCTGGTCTTCAACATTTTCTATAACCTCTTCCTTAACCATCTTCTTAATTACAGGCTCTGCATTTTCCACTGCATGTGACTCGAGGTCTGTAACAAACTCTTTTGCAGAAGTATCAACTGCATTATTTTTTTCAACTTCAGCTTTGATCCCATCAGCCACTAACTTTATATCAGTTTCAGATTTTGGGATTTTCATCCCAACTGCATCATCTTGAGCACTGAAAGTAGCATCCAAATTATCAGCTTTAGCAGTTTTCTCAGAGGATGGTTCAGCTACAATCTCGTCACTTTTATCAGCAATTTTCTGCTTATCAGACATAGGTGGTTTTGAAGTTGCCCCAGACTGCTGTTCAGAGGACAATTGCACTTGGTTGTTGCTCCAGGGAAAATTACTCTGATTTGGCAATGGTTGGTTTGCACCAACCTGAGCTGGTCTGCCCTGCAGGCTAGTGGCAGATTGTTGATAAGACTGGGCTTGCACCATAGGCTGTCCAAGATTTTGAGGTTGATGGGGTTGCAAGCCATGCACTGGAGCAACATTCTGTTGTGTTTGTGAATAGGTATGAAGATGTTGCTGGAATGAATGAGGTGGACCCTGAGGACGTAACTGAGACTGCACAGGAAGCTGCTGCTGCACAAAAGGACCCTGCTGATGTTGTCCTGCAAAAGGCTGCTGCTGCACATACTGATGAGGTATGGGTTGTTGAACCGGCTGCATAACAGGATGCTGGGACACTGGAGGTTGATGAGCATGAAGGCGAACCGGCAGCTGTTGAGCCAGAGGAATGTTTGCAATCTGACCTGGTGACTGCTGCTGATTTGAAATTGCAGCATGAGATTGAGGTGGACACATCAAGGGAGTTTGTTGAGGAAACTGATTCTGCATTTGCGATTGAGCTCCAGCGTGTGGATGCACATACATGGAATGTTGTGGTGGACCGCTCATTGACATTTGCTGATGAGGCTGAGGTTGTGGTTGTGGATAAGACTGATGGCCCGTCACTGCATTGGCCGCAGTATGCTGGGCTTGAGGTTGATTGGGAAGTGAAGAGTGGAGTTGGGGATAGGACTGAGGATGAGGATGAGGATGAGGTTGAGGTTGAACTTGCATTTGTAGTTGAGTTTGTGGATGAGATTGTGGTTGAGGAACAGGATGCTGGATTTGGGGCTGTGTATGTTGTATCTGAGACTGAGGTTGCTGATACTGAGGCATTTGCACATGTTGGGGATGAGGATAAGACTGAGGCTGAGATTGAGGATAAGACTGAGGCTGTGCTTGGGGATAAGACTGAGGCTGAACTTGGGGATAAGACTGAGGCTGAGCTTGGGGCAGCCCATGATGTAGAGGGTGAGTTTGCTGCTGTTGATTGACTTGGGCCTGGTTTTGAGATTGAGTAGCCACAGGAGCCTGAACAGGTTGAAGCTGCTGTTGGGACAGAGCAGGGGGTTGAACCTGTGCCTGTGGCTGCATTTGGGGTTGAGATTGGGGATGTGACTGCACGTAACCCTGAGATTGAACCTGCAAATGCTGTTGTTGATATTGTGGAACAACCTGTTGTTGGTAGTATTGCTGATAATGCTGCTGATATTGGTTATAACCAGGATATTGCTGGTAGTATTGTTGATACTGTTGTTGCTGTTGATACCATGGCTCTGTGGTAGGCACAGCAGCCGGCACTACAGCTTGAGGTTGGGAATTTGAGCTGAGTTGCTGGTTGGGGTCTTTTCCAGTTGGAGTTGTAGCTGTAGCTGTAGTTTGAGTCTGGACCTGAGAAGTAATCCCTCCTGCCTGAGTGGCAGCCTGCGTCTGAGCAACAGTAGCAGCTGCACCTGTGGCATTAGCATCAGGAACACCCTCGCTCTGTGGTGCTTGAGGCTGGACACCCTATCATTGAGCAATAAGAAAAATAATCAAACTACCAAAATTGCTAGAACATCAGTGTCTTACTTTCTTTATATAAAATGCATACTTCAACTTACAGGACAATTTTGAGCATGTTCCTGTACTTGACGATGGACAATTTGAATCCCACACCTATTGCATACAACAGGAGAATTTCCAAAGGCACACCCAGAACAATGGGATGTGCACTCAGATAAAGGACCCTGCCATGTACACCCACTTCTATGGAATAGGCAGTGAACAGCTATCTTGCCAATGGTTTCAGCAAGCACTTTATTTGATTCTACTAGTGGCTGCAATGAGCAGTCAAATGGACAATATATCAATATAAGATACGTTATTTTCTTTAGACAAAAAGAGAGACCATAACAGTGCAAGAGAGAACCTTGGCATCTGCTTCTGTCACTAAGTAGCCATCATAAGGGCAAGCCTGGGTGGTGCTCACAATGTATGTCAAACAAGGTTTACAGTATAGATGAGTGCACTGTGACTGTAATGCTTCATTTGGATAAACAAGCAGACGACAAACAGGACAGAAATACTCTCCTGCTAAAGAATGAATGTTCAGTATGCACTCATTGTCAAATCCCATGGTGTCTTAAGGATTTAACTTCTCTCCCAGAGTCGACTCTATTAACCTAAACATACAGGCAACAAACTATTACAACGTGATAAAAATACATGAATAAGAATCAACACAAAATAATAAACCACAAATAAATAAATCAACATGACCACGCCAGCATAAATAAACACCATCTTATGATATAGCGCACTTTTAAGCACTTGCATACACCACTGCACGATTAACCAATTGCATCAGAAACAACAAACAGTCTAAAAGTACAATCGCAAAACGAAAATCAACTCACCCAACAAATATCATATAAAAAGAACCTTAAAGCCAAACAAGCGCACATTAGTAGTAATGCAAAACTTAAACTCGATACTTTAATTCATTTCACACAAATATTTTCTCAGCAACCAAACATAATCCAATACTAAGTTACCCGAAATTGTCCCTTCACTGCGTCGGTTGTAATTACTTATCCACGCTAACCAAACATAACAGAAAAACTGAAAATCAATAAATAAATGAAATTAATTTCTTAGGGTTTTAAAGATCAGAACATATTCAGTAATACTTAAGCAAATATTAAATGTATTGATGACCACAATACCACTGATTTTCGCAGCGGTTAATCTTACCGGTCGAGGAGAGTATTCGAGAGCTAAAACGAAAGCCAGTCAGATTACTGTGAAGAGAAAGGAAATGGCGATAACATATTCGCCGCAGAGTTTGTGCTTCAATATATATAAATTCGATTTTTGAGGACTTAAATTAATTGTGTCCTTTTATACTTTAGCTAACGATGGATGACGGCGTCCGCTGTTTTAATGGGGTGAGTGTTGACGGCGCACTGACGGACGATAATTTTTGTTTCTGTCTTTTTCTTTTTACAATAACTTAAAAACTTTAAAAATATATATATATATATATATCTCATTTAAGATATTATTCGATTTCGACCATTAATAAATTATAAATATTTTGAGATATTATTATTAAAAAATAAATAAACTTCATTGTCTTAAGATAATATTATGTGATCGATAGATTGTGAATTTATTTTTTCTAAAAGTGACGTTTATATTAAAATATTTTTTGATAACATAAATTCATTATTTTGTAATAACGATACAACAATAATTGTGTAATTCGCAAATTAATTCTAAACAAAAATAAGAGAATTTTATAAACATTACAAGTTTTACCCTTCAACGAACCTCACTATATATATAAACTGAAAAGAGAAAAAAAAAAAAAAAAAAAGTCTAACGTGCATTCTGAATTTTCTTTAAGAGTAAACATTATAATTTAAAACAATATTGGATACGATGACTTAATAATGATACAATGTGCCATTGTGCCATTGCATTAGCATACTTTTAAGAATGAATATTTTTATTTAAGATGTTGTTTGATATAATAATTATTTAGTTTTAAAAAATACGAGATAACATGTAATCATGTAATTATGTGAATATTGTTAAAAATGAATTTACTTTTAATAATGAATATTCGTGTTTAAGATTTCATTCAATGTAATGATTTAATACCCACATAACATGCTTGATTGTATACATTGTAAATACATTTATAATAATTAATATTTTAATTTAAAATATTATTTAATGTGATGATTATTTATTTT
>JAXCLQ010000005.1:11205797-11221788 GCA_035584115.1 Cedrela odorata | reverse complement strand
AAGTCCCCCAAATCCACGTGAAGTTATCCCAGGATATTCTCTAAATGGACTTCTAGGACTCAAGCCACTGATATGACATCGACCATATGCAGGACCTGGTCCGGAAAATTCTGGATGAGCATGAGAAGAATCATATTGCCCAACCGCATCATCATGGTAGGAAGACAAAGCTCTTGATGGGGCAGAGCCAACCATGGGATCCAATTTCAATCCTGGATAGTAGTTCAGTCCCCTTTCAAATGGCCTTGGTCCCATATCCATTCCAAAACCATGAGGAACCCTGTCAAAGGACCTTGATGAGGGAAAGTGACTCCCGAGTTTGGGAACAGACTCAACATCCACACGAGAAGGCCTGGGAAACTGCTTGAGATTTTCTTCAAACTCTCCCCGATCAATTACACGTCGAGCTGGGTCCATGGGGAATGGAATCAAATGCTCTCCTGGAAAAGACTTAAATCTCTCATCCCGCAACTCAGCACCCGGGTCCCCATTCATTCTCATCATATTGGCCTGTATACGAGATGGCTGCCCAAGTGGGCCTAGTGAACCAGTAAAATGTGACTCAGGTTGTCTGCCATCCATGTAGCCAGGCCTCTGACTTGCAAACATTTCGGCTTCCATTGTATTACTTGGTTGTTTCTGACCCATCTGACCTTCAGGGCCATGTGCACTAGGTGGTATTGAGTGCATTGGCAGCCCTCCAACAGGATCACCATGTGATATTCTGGTAGTCCCAACATGGGAAGGAGGTGGATGACCTAGATTATAAGGCCCTTGAGGTGCAACTGATGGTGGTTCAAAGGTACGCTGGTGAGGACCGTGGCGACCAGGTCCCCTTTCAAAGGATGCTGCAGGGCCTGAAACTGGAAAGCCTCCAGGAGGTATTTGAGGACCATGAGGCTTGAACATAGTTGGCCTAAAATGAGTAGAAGAGTGCCCCAGTGCTTGTGTCTGATGTACTGCTCCAGGAGGAGGTGCTTGGAACATTGAAGGTGCAGCAGGCCTTTGTTGAAGAGTAGAGGATCCATAAAAAGATGGCGAGGACTGCACAAAACCTCCAGCTTGCACCTGAACAGCTGGAGGAACAGCTCCAGGACCTTGAGGAGCCCCCTGTGCTTGAGGAAAACCTTTTTCTGTCGGCAGCTTCCCACTCTGTTCTCCGATTTGTGTGCCTTCCTGCATTGCAGGAGCTTTCAGAAGAGGGCCATCCTGAACTTCCTTGGACACAGAATGATCCTCTTGTTTACAGTCAACATTTGCTGAATCATTCCGGTCCTCAACATTTTCTATAATCTCTTCCTTCACCATCTTCTTAATTATAGGCTCCACGTTTTCCGCTGCATGTGACTCAAGGTCTGTAACAAGCTCCTTTGCAGAAGTATCAACCACATTAGTTTTTTCTTCAATTTCAGCTTTGATCTCATCAACCATTAACTTTATATCAGTTTCAGTTTTTGGGATTTTCATCCTAACTGCATCAGCTTGAGCACCGAACATAGAATCCAAATTATCAGCTTTAGCAGTTTTCTCAGAGGAAGGTTCAGCTTCTCTCTCGTGTGCACTTTTCTCAGCAATTTCCTGCTTATCAGACATAGATGGTTTTGAAGTTGCCCCAGACTGTTGTTCAGAGGACAATTGCACTTGGTTGTTGCTCCAGGGAAAATTACTCTGATTAGGCAATGGTTGGTTTGCACTAAGCTGAGCTGGTATACCCTGCATACCAGTGGCAGATTGTTGATAAGACTGGGCTTGTACTCCGTGATTTGGAGTCATAGGCTGTCCAAGATTTTGAGGTTGATGGGGTTGGATGCCATGCACTGGAGCAACATTCTGCTGTGGTTGTGAATAGGCATGAAGATGTTGCTGGAATGAAAGAGGTGGACCCTGTGGACATAACTGAGACTGCACAGGCAGCTGTTGCTGCACAAAACCCTGCTGATGTCGTCCTGAAAAAGGCTGCTGTTGCACATACTGATGAGTTATGGGTTGTTGAACCGGCTGCATAACAGGATGCTGGGACACTGGAACTCCGGGTTGATGAGCATGAGGGCGAACTGGCAGCTGTCGAGCAAGAGGAATGTTTGCAATCTGACCTGGTGAAGGCAGCAATGTGGACTGCTGCTGATTTGAATTTGCAGCTTGAGATTGGGATGGACGCATCAAGAGAGTTTGCTGAGGAAACTGATTCTGCATTTGCGATTGCACTCCAGCATGTGGATGCACATATATGGAATGTTGTGGTGGACCACTCATTGACATTTGCCAACGAGGTTGTGGTTGTGGGTAAGAATGATGGCCCATCACTGCATTGGCTGCAGTATACTGGGCCTGAGGCTGGTTGGGAAGTGAAGGGTGGAGTTGGGGATGGAACTGAGAATGAGGCTGAGATTGAGGTTGAACCCATGTTTGTAGTTGAGTTTGTGGATGAGATTGTGATTGAGGAACAGGATGTGGAATTTGGGGCTGTGTGTGTTGTATCTGAGACTGAGGTTGCTGATACTGAGGCATTTGTACATGTTGGGGATGAGGCTGAATGGGGTGGGGTTGCGGATGAGGCTGAGATTGGGGATGCCCATGATGTAGAGGGTTTTGCTGCTGTTGATTGACTAGGACCTGGTTCTGAGGTTGAGTAGCCACAGGAGCCTGAACAGGTGGATGTGAAGGTTGAATCTGCGGTTGGGACTGAGCAGGGGGTTGAACCTGTGCCTGTGGCTGCAATTGGGGTTGAGATTGGGGCTGTGGCTGCGCGTAACCCTGAGGTTGAACCTGCAAATGCTGTTGTTGATATTGCGAAACTGCCTGTTGATGGTAGTATTGCTGATAATGCTGCTGATATTGGTTGTAACCAGGATACTGCTGGTAGTATTGTTGATACTGCTGTTGCTGTTCATACCATTGCTCTGTAGTAGGCACAGCAGCCTGCACTGCAGCTTGGGGTTGAGAATTTGAGCTGGGTTGCTGGTTGAGGTCTTTTCCAGGTGGAGGTGTAGCTGTAGTTTGAGTCTGGACCTGAGAAGTATTCACTCCTGCCTGAGTGGCAGCCTGGGTCTGATCAACAGTAGCTGCTAAACCAGTGTCAGCTGCATCAGGAATGCCCTCGTTCTGTGGTGCTTGAGGCTGGACACCCTATCATTGAGCAATAAGAAAAACAATCCAACTATCAAAATTTCTAGAGCATCAGTGTCTTGTTTTCTGTATATAAAATGCATACTTCAACTTACATGACAATTTTGAGCATGTTCCTGTACTTGACGATGGACAATTTGAATCCCACACCTATTGCATACAACGGGAGAATTTCCAAAGGCACACCCAGAACAATGGGATGTACACTCAGATAAAGGGCCCTGCCATGTACACCCACTTCTATGGAAAAGGCAATGAACAGTTATATTGCCGATGGTTTCAGCAAGTGCTTTATTTGATTCTACTAGTGGCTGCAATGGGCAGTTAAACAGACAATATGTCAATATAAGATATGTTATTTTCTTTAGGTGGCAAGAAAACCATAACGGTGTAAAAGAGAACCTTGGCATCTGCTTCTGTCACTAGGTAGCCATCATAAGGGCAAGCCTGGGTAGTGCTCACAATGTATTTCAAACAAGGTTTACAGTACAGATGAGTGCACTGCGACTGTAATGCTTCATTTGGATAAATGAGCAGACGACAAACAGGACAGAAATACTCTCCTGCTAGAGATTGAATGTTTAGTATGCACTCATTATTAAATCCCATGATGTCTTAAGGATTTAGCTTCTCTCCCAGAGTCGATTCTATCAACCTAAACATACAGGCAACAAACTATTACAAAGTGGATAAAATACAAGAAAAATAATCAACACAAAATAATAAATTATAAATAAATCAACTTGATCACGCCAGCATAAACTAGACACAACTTATAATATGGCACTTCTAAGCACTTGCATACGCCACTGCACAATTAACCAATTGCATCAGAAACAACACAATCAACTCACCCAACAAATATCATAGAAGAAGAACCTTAAGGCCAAACAAGCGCAAATTAGTTGGAAAGCAAAACTTAAAATCGATATTTTAATTCATTTTCACACATATTTTCCAAGTAACCAAACATAGTCTAATGCTAAGTTGTAAATAAACCCTTTACCTGAAACTGTCTCTTCACCGCTTCGGTAATAATTACTTATCAACGCCAATCAAACATGACAGAAAAACTGAAAAATAAATAAATAAATGATATTCATTTCTTAGGGTTTTAACGATCAGAAAAATATTCAGTAATACATAGCAAATATTAAATGCGTTAATGACCACAATACCACTGATTTCCGCAGCCGACAATCTTGCCGGTCCAGAAGAGCGTACGATAAGCCAAAACAAGCGCCAGAATTGCTGTCAGAGTACTGTGAATACTTAATAGAAAGAAAATGGCGAGAAAATATTCGAAGCAGCGTTGGTGCTTCGCTATACATATACAAATTTGTATTTAAAATAAAACAAAAATATTTTTTTTTAACCAATAAAGGGCGTAATTAATTGTATGATTTTATTATTCTGCTAACGATGGATGACGGCGTCCGCTGTTTTAATCTAGTGAGTGTTGACGGCGAACTGACGGACGATAATTTGTTTCTCTCTCCTTTTCTTTTTATAAGAACTCTATTAAATAGCTTATTACAAGTAATTACCTTACTGTAAATTGAAGATTATGATTTATAAAAAACATATTATTGTAAATTGAGAATTTTGAATTTTGAGAAAGATCTCATTCAAATTACGACAAAACTTCATAAATAAATTTCGAGAATAAATATTACATTGAAGATATTATTTAATATGATATTCGATGTTTCATGATAAATTAACATATTATTATATTGATAATAATTTATAAATTTAATTTAATATATTTAATTACATTATTATTTTGATATGATAACTTAAAAAAAAAATCATAATTATCACTTAAGTGCATAAATTGCGAATATAATAATAAATAATATAGTTTAAGATACCATTCAAATTAATGATTATTTTGTTTAAGAATAATAAAACGGCGCATAATATCTAATATGATAATCGTTAATTGGTAGCATAAATTGACTTTTGAAAATAAATATTTGCATTTAAGATTTCATTCCATGTGTTAATTTAATAACAAGATAACATGTGTGATTACATAAATTATGAATGTGCGTTTAAAAATTAATATTTTAACTTAATATAATATCTAATATGATAATTATTTTGTTTTATAAAATTGAGGCAAAGAAGAGTATTATCTTATAATTATTCAAGTTTAAAACACCATTTAATAATATGTATTAGGCATCGATTAAGTATGACATTTTTACCAAATTTTAAAAGCAAAATAGAAAAATTATTAGGTAACACTAACTTTTAGTATCTCTTGCAATAAAAATAAATAAAAAGTTGATGCATACCTATAATGGAAACAATATATTTTCTTTTGACAAACGGTACCTTCAATATAAATTTACTAAGAAATGTTGTTTTATAATTTAACTCTATCCTTTCTTTTGTTTCAGGAAAATAACTAGCCTATTGGTTGAGGTTTCAAGTTTTGTTGTTTACCAGATCTTGGAAATGTTTATGTGTTTAAGCTTGGAAGAAGCTCTTGGTGAACTTTTTATAGTTCTTAAAGTGTATATAACTTAAGCTTGAGGGAGCGATGGATAATTGACTAAAACCATTGATTATGCAGCTCAGTCTCAATGTTTAACCAAAGAACAGAAATCAAATGCATACCGCTCAAGCTAAAGCCTATTAGCTTGAAAGCCTTAGTGGGCAAGAAGAACAACGGAGTTATGTTTGCAGAGCCAGATGCAAATTGATTTTATTGATGTTTCTCTTCAGTTTCTTGACAATGCCTATTGAAACAATCATCAGGCTCATCAGTAATCGGCCTTCAACAATGGGGATAGGTTGCCTAAACAATTTGTATGAAATCGTTGAGAATATTGACGTACAATGATTACAGACCAAAGCATGCAAAAACCATGTTGCTATACCCCAGAAATGCGGCTGCAGCTCGGTGCTGGTGCCTGAAATTGAAAATTGTCGATGATGAGCTCTTGAGGTACTTCTGTGCCATAAACTACATTGCCCCGAGTACAAATTGGGTCACTACAGAAATGCTATTTGTGGTTGGGGAGATCGCATGAGTCGTGAAATGTTTCTGGCGGAGAAAGCACGTTTAGATACTCTTAATCCAGGAGTATTTGTAAAAGGATTGACCAGACTTATAATAACTGACGAATTATATGCGATTCCCCATCAACTGAAGCAAGCGTTTCTTTCCTTTTCAAGGCCGGAGTCACAGATGAAAGCACCATTGAGGATTGCAATCTCAATATAGGTGTAGATGCGGTAACTGTAGCATTGTAACTCAAATATGACATAGTTTAATCAGATTCAACCATGATTTGAAGATGTTTTAATTAATATGTGGCAACATTATTCTTTTTGAATTCCCATGATTCGTTTTGTAAAAAGCTTAAGTGTTTGAACTGTGAGTTTTTTCCAATGACGGGGTCACCATGACAACTAACAAACTGTCGTTTAAGAAACAAATAGTTGAACCATATTAGACAACCTTTGATTACAATGACGCCAAAAAAAAACTATGCAAGTATAATTGGCGAACAGTCAGCTTTGGATCTTGTTCAATATCATTCTTTCATAATTTGGTTGTCATTGGCGAAGACGGTTAATAGATTCATGAGTTATTAAATAGCTGAGTTGCAATGTATGTTGTCATGGGATTGTGGCCTGATGTCTTTTTTCAGACTTTGATTCTGCTCAAGTGCTCGTTGTCTCAAAGACGCCTTTGACATAAGCTTTATTGAAGCAAAATCCAGTACCAAAATTGGGCAAAGAAGATTTTGATAAGGCAGCTACATTAAATTTAAAATGGAAGAACCAACATGAAATAGGAATGGGGAGATTGACATCGGTTAGAAATAAAAGGCTCTGCAGACTGTTAAAACATCAGCCTATAACCTTCATCTGCTTTGGGCTTTGCTTTGTCAACCTCGGTACCTCTCCCTGCAAGCAGCCATTGTGTCCCTTGTGTGCAGAATCAAAAGGTGGCAAAGGATAACAACAGCTGGATACTATTTTTATTCTTGTATACGTTGCTTTGTCTTACTTCTTAGGGTTTCAATGCCCTTTGCTTGTACAAAAAGTGTATATATATGCATGTTAGTGTAAATAAAAGTTAAGCCGAAAAATACAAAGAAGTTCATTTAAAATTCTTTGTTATTCTTTCCAAGTTTTTCATCACTGTTATATTGCAAAATTCAACTTAGTATCAAAGCCATGGCCAACCATTTCACAAACCCAACTTTTTCTCTGAATTAAGGAGATAATCAAACATCAAATTAGCTTCAATACAATCACAAACTCATATCTCCTTTAGTACTCCAATAAAGCTAGATATAAACTATTACCTTGTGTGGAAAACACAAATCTTACTCACAATAAGAGGAAACGACCTCAAAGGGTATATCAATGGCACAAAAGGGATCCTACACAGACATATTATTATCATAAGAGAAGATCAAAGCACTGTGACCATTGACAACCAAGCTTACCTTCAATGGCGAAAGCAAGACCAACTTCTCCTAAGTTGGCTTCTTTCAACCAAAAGTGAAGTAGCACTGACCTCGTTCACAGGCTGCAACACCTCAAGGAAACTCTAGGATGTTATCACAAGAATGTTTTCTTATCAATCCCAAGCCAATATTATATAGTTAAAGAATCAACTCCAGAGCACAAAGAAAGGTTCCATGAACATAAGTGAGTATTACACCAAAATCAAAGGACTAGCAGATGCTCTAGCCATTGCAAGGAAACCTATCTAAGAAGAATACTTGAAAGAGCACACCTTAAATGGACTTGGAGGAGAATATGATGCAATAGTTGTAAATATTGCATCTTGCAATACATGTGTTTCATTGGAAGATATTTATGCTCAATTACTTATATTTGAGAATAGATTGGAAAACAACACTACGGGGGGACAATGTTAGCATAGAGGTTAATGTAGCCACTGGTAATAGCCAAAGCTACTAGAACCATAAGAAAAATCAACAAGTTACATGAAGAGGTTAAGGTTTTGGTGGAAGCAAAAGAGGCTTCAAAGAAAGAGGTCGGGGAAGAAACAATACTAATAGAGATCAATCTAAGATAACCTATCAAATTTATACTAAAACAGGTTACTCGGCAGCAACATGTTGATATAGATTTGATCAGGATTTCGAGCCTAAGAACTATGGAAACCAAATACAATCCTCAGCCTTTATGGCAGCACAAGATACACTAAATGAGAGTGGCTAGTACATTGATAGTAGCTAACCATATCACTAATGACCTGAACAACATATCTCTTAAATCATAGTACAATGATAAAGAAAACATGAGTATTGGGAATGGTAAGAAACTCAAAATCTTACATATATGACATAATCCACTGCATACACAAAATTCACAGCCTTTAAAACTAAAAAACATTCATGTGCTAGAAATTAAGAAAAATTTGATTAGCATTTCAAAACTAACTTCAGATAACAACCTCTCTATTAAATTTAACCATATTAGTTGTGTTTTGAATGATCTGAAGCAGAAGGCAGTGCTGCTAAGAGTGGCTGAAAACGGGTTTGTATCGACTTAAAGGAATGAATAAGATTGGAAGCAAAATTAATAGGAATCAAAATAAGTAAGAGAGTCCACTTACTGTTATGTCTTTGTTTACCACCATTAGTAATGATCAATCTGACATCAATTCAGTGTATGTAATGAATGAAACATGTGGAAATGAGTTAGATACATATCATAATATATATATATATATATATAGTCATCTTAGTGATCAAGTCCTTAGGAAAATTCTCTACGCTTGTAAGAACTCTTCCTTGAATAAAATTCAATCTCCAACATTCTGTGTGACATGCCAACTTAGAAAATACCATAAATTAACAATCAAAAGCAGTGATTCATACTCAAAATAGCCCTTTGAACAGCTCTACTCAAACCTGTGGGGTCTAGCATCAATAAGCTCAGGAAATAATTTTAGATACTACCTAACCATAATAGATGATCATAGTAGATATACCTGGATATTTCCTCTCCAAAACAAGTCTCAAACCACACACACTTTCATTGAATTGAAAAACATATAGAGAAACTATTAAGAATGAACATTAAAACTCTTCAAACTGACATGAGAGGTGAATTTATGCCTCTAGCCAATTTTCTTAAAGATCAAGGTGTTTTAATTAGACATTTATACCTTTACACAGCTCACAAAAATAGAAGAGTAGAGAGAAAACATAAACATATAACCAAAACAAGACTCACTTTATTTGCTCAAGCAAGTATGCCCTTCAAAATATGGTAAGATATTTTTCAAACATCAGTGTTTCTAATTAATAAGATGTCAACTTAAGTTCTCAATGACATTTCACCTAATGAAAAAACTCTTTGGAACTGTTCTTCATGTGTTCGGATTTGCATGTTTTTCCCACCTAAGACATTACAATCAACATAAACTCCAATACTATGCATAAAAATACATCTTCATAGGAAATAGCTCAAAACACAAGGGTTATAGGTGATTGAGCAATTCAGAAAGAACATATCTGTCTAGGCATGTGACCTTCAATGAAGCTGAATTTCCTTTTAAAACAGATCCAACCTTTGCAGAAACTTAGAACAATTTCAAAAATCATAAGTAATTCAACTACTCTTAAATACTTGTTGTTATTATTCTCTCAAATTCTCCATAAAGCTCGAACACTACACCTAACTCAACCTCTTTAACAGCAGCCTGGACTTCTGCTCAATCCTCAAACAATAATCAAGTTAAAACTCTTACTTTCATTCAACATGAATCTGCTACAGCAACATGTGATTAAACTGAAAATGTAGTGCCACTTAGAATTAAAGCTAATCTCATCTCAGACAATAGGAAACAAGAGAACATAATTAGATCTAAACAACATTCAATCTTCATCCTATGATCACAGGTCCAAAGTAAGAATTGTAAGCCCTGTTCTTTGAGTATAAGGGTAACATAGTCATTTGTATGATATTTATTTCACACATGCATGAGAATGGTTAGTTGACATAGTATTGAGATTTGGGTGAATTTAAATTGAGTTAAATGATATGAATAAAATGAATTTGATGTTATAATTTGAAATTTTTCATAAGTTGAATTTCGATATATTGCCTTACGCTGAAGCATTCGACGATCTCACTCGCCGATTAGCGAGCGGGGTCAAGAGGTGGAGATCAGGGGCGAAACCCTCGAAAGGTAAATGAAATTAGTGCTAAGGAATGAAAAGAAAATGTCAAAATTCATTTTGAGCATAAAGATATCGATATTTGGAAAAAAAGTATCGATACATTTGAATAATGTATCGATACATTAAGTTTACAGGTCAATACATGATGAATGGATCAATGCATTCGTGTAAGGTATAAGGCATTGATCCCTTACAAGTCAAAGACTTGGAAATAAATTACAAACTGACCGGATCGATACCTATGGAGAAAGGTATCGATACAAGGCAAAACAAAGAGTTTAAAAATAATTACAAGATGAACCAGATCGATACCTTTATCAAAGATATCAATACATGTTGAGACATAGAGTTGAAAAATAATTACATGCTGAACTAAATCGATACATTTAACAAAGGTATCAATCCATTAAAAGAGAATGATAGATATATGAAGGCTAATGTATCGATATACGAGGTCGATAGAATTTTTAAAATTGAATTCTTAAGGAATTGATCGATACTCAAACTAAAGGTATCGATACCCAGCCCAAAAGTATCGATACCTAGTCCAAAGGTATCGATACATGACGCAAATCTGAGTAAAATTTGACTGATAATTTGGTCTTTGCACTCTCTATTATAAATACTTAAGAGAAGGGATTCAACCCTAGTATTTTATTCACTCATTTTCTCTCTCTCTTACTCTAAAAATACCTCTCTCATACTCTTATTCAGATTTGACCAATAATTTTCTAAATACTTGGCTTATTCTTGTAATGTATGTTGCCTAGTCAGTAATTCATCCTCTTCTCTACAAGTTGGTACCAATGTGAACCCTGAAACAGCAAAGAGAAACAAAGGAGAAAATTAGGGTTTCACCAACAATTTAGGGTTTTATCGATTAAACAAAGATTTGAAGTTTTAAGGACTTTTACAGACTAGAGGTAAGTCTATCAAACCATTTTAAGTGCAATTTTTAAGAGTTTATACAAGATGAAATCTTAGGGCTTACTGTTCATACAAGATTATGTTGATTTTCGTATAGGATATGTAAATTTGTATTAGTTGAATCAATTGGAGTATAAAATGGTCAAATATGAGTTGGATAATAGTCAGAATATGTATATTTCGTGTTAAGCAAAAATGTAAGTTATGAATACTCACTGTCATGAGATTTCATTTCTGAAAATTGGATAAATGGTACCCGTAAATTAGCCTCGAGAAATGTGTCATGTCAACTAAGAAATTCTAGACATGTATTCTACATGCATTGCATTTAGTGTATTGTGTTTAATTATATAAAATCGTGAAATTCATTATATATGCATATGTGGTATCAGGTTTTGAGAACCCGAGAGAAAGGCCGAGTGGACATGAGGATCAGTAATGAAAGTGGTTACCCTCCCCTTATTGTGAGTAAATTTATACATACACATTATGTAAATAAAATGCATGTGATATTTATATGTACGCTTGTATGTGAAACAAATGTTTTGAAATGTTAAAATGAAACTTGAAATGAATGTATTACATGTGCTTTTTTGATATTGGGAGCTTGATTATTTGGTCTGTTGTTATAAATGATTTAATTTGTATATATGCTAAATGGCTAGGGAGGCATAAATTGTTTAAATAATTTAAAATCATTGTTGGAAACGATTTGTATAAATGTTGTTATAGCCAAGAAGACCGAATTTGATTTAGATGATATATAACCATTGTTTTGAAAAGATTTATAAATGTATGTATACTGATGATAAGGCCGATAAGGTCAATTATTGATTATTGGCCAGTGGGCCAGGTTATTGACTATATATACAAGGAGGTAGCCTATGGACGGACTTGTTGAGAGATCGCATAGGTGAGTGGAGCCTCAGTGGGGCTGATATAAGGTTATAGATACCCTATGGAAAGTCCTGGCGGCTTGATAAGGTTATCTTGGATTTAAAGGATTATAAGGAAAGTCACTTATATCACCAAGTGACTACTTGAAGGCAACATCAGTGAAGTAGGCTTGATTTTTTTATAAATGTATGCTTTAATGAAAATAAATAATTTTTCAAAGCATGAGAAATTATTTTTTATCTGATAAGATTTATTGCATATGGTTTATGCATGAAAAGCTCACTAATGGTTACGATTTTATCCCGACCAAGGTAACGTATCGAGGACGTATGGCCAGCCCAAATTGATTGTTTTAAAACTATTGTAGACCAATAAAATATAATGTGATCATTGATTTAAACAAATATGCATAAATGTATATATATATATATATAAATATACTTTGAAGTACATTTTGTAATGAATCCCAATATCTGTATTTTAGAAAATGTTTATGTATGTATGTACATCGGTATGTATGTATATCAATATATATGTATTTACTCACTGAGTATAATTGTATATTCACTCTTCTCCATTTCAGCTTTCAGATTATGCGCGTTAGTTCTAACTAGTCTTGTGATGGCAATAGAGAGGTTGAGAAGTTCTTGATAGGTTTTATATATTGACTCACTTGTATGATTCAGAGTTCACTGGATATGTAATTTATTTGGATATATATTTTCTAGAAAATATGTAAGTATTGAAACTAAACGTTTAACATAACAATTTATTATTTTGTTCAACTCATATGTAAATAATTTTCTAAATTGATATTTATATTAAATTATCATATTGTGGATAAATTAATCACAGAGATTAATTCTTTAATAATACTCTCATGGATGGAAATTGTGTTTATAACTGTTTTTAAAAGTTTATGGTTTACAGGAAGCCTTGCAGGCTCTCATGATACATTCTGAGTATATGAATTATATCAAGAGGGTATATAGCGATTGTCATAGGTGGATCTTAGGCGTGACAAGTGACCTCTTTCCTTTCATCTGTGAGATAATGTCTCTAATTCACTCTTGGATCTAATGTAAGCTGTACCAAATAAAAAAAAAATTCAAGGTGCAAAAAGTATACCAGCCACAGTTGAATAAGCAATGGAAACATTTCATAATGTAGGAATATGAAGCATTGGTAAAGAATAACACTTAGGATTTGGTGCCCAACAAACCAAATGTGAAAGTTGTGGGAAACAAATGAATTTTCTAAATAAAGTACAATGTGAATGGCACAATTATAAGGCATAAAGCCAGACTTGTTGCGAAAGGATACCACCAAATAGTAGGTGTAGACTTTATTGATACTTTCAGCTCAGTTGTAAAGTCTTCTACAATGAGAATTATGCTCAGCTTGGTTGTAAATCAGGGTTGAGATGGGAAATAATTTGATGTGAACAATGTATTCTTACATGGTAATCTAAATAAAGCAGTGTTCATGCCACAACCACAAGAATTTGAAGACAGAATAAGACTTGGTCATATATGCAAACTAAAGAAAATGTTATATAGTTTAAAGCAGGCACTTATGACCTGGTATGAAAAACTTAATAATGCATTACAACTCTGAGGATTCAAAAATTTGAAGTCAGATACATCTCTTTTCTTTCTGTCTACAAATCAAGGTGTGGTGATAATGTTAGTATATGTAGATAATATTCCAATCACAAGTAATCAAGAATCATTGGTTCAGCAAGTAATTCAGAAGCTGAATGATACATTTTCTCTAAAGGTCATTCCTTAGATCCCTTAGCTACTTTCTTGGTATAAAAGTCAGAAGATATCAGTTTGGAATGCACCTAAATCAAGCTAAGTACATACAAGACATCCTTAAGAAGACAGGTATGAAAAATTGTAAGGATAGTCCTACACCTATCAGTACTGGTGACAAGTTTACAAATGAGGGTAGTGTTGACTTTAATGATGAAACTCTTTATAGGAGCTTAATCGGGGTATTGTAATATATAACTTTAACTAGGCTATAAATTGTATACTTAGCTAACAAACTAAGTCAGTTTATGCAAACCTTAAAACATGCACATTGGCTCAAGTGCAAGAGAATCTTAAGATACTTGTAAGGTTCCTCAAGTCAAGGACTTCATTACATCACAAATGGAAGAATTGAAATTGAAGGGTTTGAAAATGTTGATTAGGCAACAAACTTGGATGATAAGAGATCAACTAATGGCTTCAGGATTTTTTTTGCTGGAAACTTAGTGACTTGGAGTTTTATAAAAATAGAGAGTTGTGGCAAGGTCAAGCACAATTGAAGATTAATCTAACTAAAACTCCAATCAGGTGGTATGACAACACATGTGCTGCCTCTCTAGCAGCCAATCTTATTCAGCATGGACAAACTAAGCACATTGAAATTAATGAGCATTTCATAAAAGAGAAGCTGTCAAATGGAGAAATTGTTCCCACCAAAGAGCAACTTGTTAATGTGGTTACAAAGGCATTGTCAGCAAAAAGATTCAGAAACCTTAGAAACAAACTCAACATCATCCCAGACAGTTGAATTTGAAAGAGGGAGTTAGAAATAAAATGTTTCTGCATACTGCTAAAACATCAGCCTATGACCTTCACCTGCTTTAGGCTCTGCTTTGTTAGCCGTGGCACCTCTCCCTGCAAGCGGCCATCGTGTCCCTTGTGTGCAAATGAAATTTAAGCCAAAATGTAAGTTAGTGTAAATGAAAGTTAAGCCAAAAAATACAAAGAAGTTCATTTAAAATTATCTATTATTCTTTCTATGTTTTTCATCACTATTATATTGCAAAATCCAACTTAAGCTTATTGTCAACAAATTCAATAACATGGTTTATTCAGTAGAGCAAGTGAAGATTTTGTTGATATGCTCATCAGTTTCCTCACTGTTCTACTTGGGGATATAGTAAAGGAAATGCATGGCGACATTTCAAAAGGATGCTGCTTAAACCATTTGTATAGTAGCATTCAAGAACTTGATGCTGAGCAATTCTTGAAATCTAATAAGCACAAAGCAATGTTAATCAGTGCCAAGCTTGCCTCTGAATTTAGCTATGAAAACCATCTCTTAGGCATTGAAGAGCATAAGCATCCACCATATTATTGGGCATAGACGATAGATGTTTTTGGTGAACTAATTATTGATGAATCACTTCTACCTCCAGAAAATGTGGGGAGAGTTTCAACTTTAACCGTTATGGATCTTAAGGCTAGCTGTAAGGAAGCTACAAGAGGAGGATTTGTAAGCGGACTGGATTTGTAAGCGGACTAACAGTGTTTATAATTACTGACGACCTAATCTTAACACCTATATCAATTAAGAAAATTGAACAAGCTTCAATGGCTTAGTTTTCTCTATATTGATGAAAATGAAAACAGATTACAGATTTTCTTCATGGTCTTTTTTACAAGAGTAAGAAGATGAATACAAATACCAAATGAATTTGCTAAGAGACAAAGAAGACAAGAAAGTAAAAAGGACTAATGGCCTGCAGTTTGCAACAAATGTGCGAATTGCATAGGCTGCTGCATAGAGGAACAAGAGCTGAATATTAATCGTTAAAACGTAACAAACTTCTTTTTCTTCTTTTAGAGTAACTGTTAAAGGGAGACAAGATGTAATGGGCTAAAGTGATAGGATTGAGCAAGTGGATTTAGTCCAGGGCCAGATTGCTTATGGGCTGTTCAAGTCTTCTATTTTAACCATATCCCCAATCTGAGGTCGGTCTGTTCTGGAAAAATTGAAGGTACCTTTCAATGACATCAAGGAGTGTGTTTGTGAATGTGGGCAGGGAAGAGGTAAGTTAACATGTCATATTC
>JAXCLQ010000005.1:11189235-11203513 GCA_035584115.1 Cedrela odorata | reverse complement strand
ATATAATTATATTTGTACATTTTAAAAATATTTAATTATAAAAAGGAATTAAAATAATTAATATTTAAGAAAATATTATTAAAATATAAATAAATAAATAAATTACTGTTAGAATGGGTGAATTTGATGTCGGCCATTTTTAAACGCACAGATACGATGGAGGACACGAATACCATAACAACACAATTGCCGCCTAGAGAATTCTACACCACCCCTGCAAATCCATGACTAAACCATGTCACTGTTTTCCATTCCAAGCGAACAAACTTTTTTTTCCTTTTCTTTTCTTTTAATTCCTCTATTAAACTCCATTTTCAGTCTCCCTCTCTCTCTTTTGGCATTTTAAGGTATGGTATTCAATCCTGTGATCGATTGCTTTAGTAGTTTCACACTTGATAATAGGTAAAGTTTTTTACTTTGTGCTAAAATATCTTATGAATTTTGAGCTTTACATTGCACTGTGTCTGCTGAATTTGTTGAATTAAACGATCAGATTTGGTTTTAATTTGCTTTTGGCTTCTCTCGCTGCCTTTTAGCCCATTTCTGTTAATTTTTAGTCTTTTGTTCTCCGCTGGAACCAGTTTTTGCTGAATATGGTTGAGAGTGGGAGCTGAATTAATTGCCAATCCTCTTCTTTGAAACTGTTGACATGTTTCAAGTCATTGATTTTTGGTTTCTTTGAACTTTTTTTTTTTTTGGGAAATTGAATGTGCTGATGTAGTTTTGTTTTTCTTGTAGGAGAATGGAAGGAACTGATTAAGTTTTGATTGGTGTACTTGGTGGGTTTGCAATGGATTTATCTGCTCCTTTAAGTTTTCGAAAGCAATATACAACTACTAGGTTCTGGGTATTTTTGGTACTCTTGCTAGGGAACAGTGGGGGAGAATTATCAGATTCCAATTACTTGATCGGCCTTGGGAGCTATGACATTACAGGACCAGCTGCTGATGTTAATATGATGGGTTATGCTAACATGGGGCAGATTGCATCTGGGGTTCACTTCAGGTTGCGAGCTCGCGCATTCATTGTGGCAGAGCCACAGGGAAACAGGGTAGTGTTTGTGAATCTCGATGCTTGCATGGCCTCTCAACTTGTCACAATTAAAGTGATTGAGAGGTTGAAGGCGAGGTAATTATCGTCTCAATATATTTTTGCTTGTGTTACGCTAGTTATGTAAAAAGCTAACCTTGTTTGAAAGTAGGGACAATTTAATGTTTGAACCAATAATTTCATGTTGTTGTACAAATACAGTATTTTTGGATGTGCGGCTCTTTTTATACAGTGAGCTTAGCTTCTAATATAATTTGTTGCTTGATAACAGAAGTCTATGGAATACTTGTGTGGCTAACCTATAAATTGGTATTACAAGAGTGATTGTCATATTGGCAGGTATGGGGATCTATATACTGAAAAGAATGTTGCTATCAGTGGTATTCACACGCATTCCGGTCCTGGTGGTTATCTCCAATATGTTGTGTATATTGTGACATCTCTTGGATTTGTGCGTCAGTCATTTCATGTCCTTGTAGATGGTATTGAGAAAAGCATTATACAAGCTCATGATAATCTACGGCCTGGATCAATTTCTGTGAATAAGGGTAAGAGAGAGGACTTTTATGCTTGTTTCATTCTTTTCTTTACATAAACTCGACCAGAATTTTCTGCCTGTGTTGCATTCACAGCCAGATACATAAGGGATCTCACTTTTCTACATAATTATGTAAACTTGGAATAGAAAAAATGCAAAGAAAAATCTAACTGATCATTTATATCCCCATGTTGCAAGATGAAACCGATCTTTTGGTATCATGCTCCCTTCTTGGACTTTAGGCTGTGTCAGTGAAAGATTACTTCCAACACTTTGAAAACATGTTGTATTCTACATCTGGTGTGCAACAATGATTGCATGGTGCTTTGAGAAAAGTTGTTATCACATCTTCACCTTTTATCAGTATATACACAATGCATAATCTCACAAAGATTTTGCGGTTTCGGCTTGCAGGAGAGCTCTTAGATGCTGGTGTAAACCGCAGTCCTAGTGCTTACCTTAATAATCCTGCAGCAGAGCGCAGCAAATATAATTATGATGTTGATAAGGAAATGACTCTGCTGAAGTTTGTGGATGATCAGTGGGGTCCTGTGGGTAGCTTCAATTGGTTTGCAACTCATGGAACATCTATGAGTCGTACCAACTCTTTGATTAGTGGAGATAACAAGGGTGCTGCTGCTCGATTTATGGAAGACTGGTTTGAGCAGAATGGTGGTGGAAGCTCATATGCTGATGAATTACTTGCTGATGGAATTCCTCGGAGAGTTTCAAACATAATTTCCAATATTCGTAATAATCGTAAGTAACTGTCTTTTCATTTCAAATCAAACAGTAAATCATGAAAAGATGAACAAAATGATATTCTGAATCACAGTTTCAAATGCCACTCAAGTTCCCAAGATAGTTTTTGGTCTGTCCTAGCTTCAAATCTGCACTATGTGCTCCACGCATCAAAATGCTGGGACCATTTTTTGATATTTATAATGCTGTCCAAGTTGATACTTGCTAGTGCAGAGTTCGTTTTCAATTTTGCCTGCAATTGGCAGCAGCACCTCTCATTAGTGTTACGAACCGTTCCACATTTCAAACTATTTACCACTTGATTATAAAAGTTAAAGCAAACAATAAGCTGAAATTTCGGATTTGCCAGGAAATAGATGATTGCTTGAAACAAAACAGACTATGAAATGGCGTTGCTCTTAAAATTGTCTGATTATTGGGACTGTTTCATGCTAGTAGTTCCTTACTAACTGTACACTCTCGTCTATGGTTGGGCTGCCTGTTCTATATTGCACTGTCGCATAGGATAAGAGTATACAGTTCATGTACTGGTAGCAAATGCATTATTTCTTTTGATTATGAGTTTCAAGGGGTGTCAAAATAAAGTCGTTGAATAAATGTCTGAATTTTAAAACTTAGTAATCCACATTGTTGTATTTTATTATATAACAACTACACCCGGTTATAATCAACGGTGTGGCTTTTTTCAAATATGGAACATGCAAGTTGGATGTTAGATCTGATTTAAATCTTAATGCAATGGGTCTGATTTCTACAGTATATTATTGTCAATCATTCAGCAGAATAATGCATAAGAGGATAAATAAGATGTTGCATTTGTGGTGATGACTTTCCGATGCAGATCATGAGCTATTGGAGCTTGCTGCATCATTCCAGTCTCCCCCTGGGAGGCCAGCAACTAAGATTCTGAGTGTTGCAAGACGTGTCAGGGGTGTTCTGAGGCAGGCTGAGAAACCTGGATTTGTATCTGCCTTTTGTCAGTCCAACTGTGGTGATGTTAGCCCAAATGTGCTTGGAGCATTTTGTATAGACTCTGGACTACCTTGTGACTTCAATCACAGTACATGCTGTGGGAAGAATGAGATGTGCTACGGCCGAGGACCAGGGTATTGAAATCTCTGCGTGCTAAGAATCTTTTCCAGCTTGGCATATGTATACTTTCAATTCTGTGAATACTAACTTGCATATTGTCATTAACTTGGCAGCTATCCAGATGAATTCGAGAGTACACGTATTATTGGCGAGAGGCAATTTAGAAAAGCTGTAGATCTTTTCAGCAAGGCTTCTGAACAGTTAGAAGGAAAGGTTGACTATCGCCACGCTTACCTGGACTTCTCCCAGCTTCAGGTGACACTTCCTAAACAGGGTGGTGGTTCAGAGATGGTAAAAACATGTCCTGCTGCTATGGGGTTCGCATTTGCTGCAGGAACTACTGACGGACCTGGAGCATTTGATTTTAAGCAAGGAGATGACACGGTAATATATGATTGCTCTATTTGTGGATCCAGCATTATTCTGTGTTAGTTTCCTGTTGTGTGTTTAGAGTTTACTGGGATGCTCTATCAGGGAAATCCTTTCTGGAGGCTGGTACGCAACTTGCTTAAAACACCACATAAGAAACAAATTGATTGTCAGCACCCAAAGCCTATCTTACTTGATACTGGTGAAATGAAGCATCCATACGACTGGGCGGTAAGTCACAATCTTGCTTGGATTTGATTTAAAATGAGTAGAATTGTAATTAATAATTAAATTAAGTCTTCCCTATTTAAGGCACATACAACTCTAGTAATTTTAGGTGGATTAAATTCCTTCGTCTGTTGTATGTGATAATCCATATTTTGTTTGCAGTAGAAGAAACCTTTTGAATAGGATATAGGCTGTTATTGTGTTATGTTATGGGATACAATCATTTGATGAACTCCTTTTCAGTTAATTCCATCATATTTCTTATTTGGAAGTCTAAATATAGTAAAACACATTTTGCATGAGTTTTGTGAAACCATCATTACGGTATTCTAGAATATTGATTGTCTTACTTATGAAACTTTTGTTTGTTCATGATCTTTTCAGCCTTCAATACTTCCAATCCAGATCCTTCGAGTAGGGCAGCTAGTCATTCTCAGTGTACCTGGAGGTAGTACTTTCTCTTGTTTTTCTTCTTTGGTTCTCCTTTAGGGTTAATGCTACTATAAGGAATTTGTTTTTCGTTCTTTTTAGAACAACTTAACTTCCATTTGAATAGTATTAGAAGCAGCTCCTGTTACATTACCATTTAGATTCAAAGCAAGTCAGGATGAGGATGAGTGGCAGGGGTCTCTCTGAAACACACATCATTTCTGTTAAAGTTGGATCTCTGAGCACTATATTCTGCATTCAGTCACTTCAGAAGAAAAAAGAAAGGGAGAGAGAGAAAAGAAGCTTGGCATTGTGATTGATTTCCTTGTTCACTATGGCTTTATTTGCTTCTGAATGTCTATTTAGAGAATCGAGTTTGTAATTAGTTTGTATCTAACAGAGTTTACAACAATGGCTGGGAGGCGTCTTCGTGATGCTGTGAAGACAGTGCTCACTGCTAGTGGTGAATTCAATGACAATGTTCATATTGTTTTAGCGGGATTGACTAATACCTATTCTCAGTATGTGACTACCTTTGAAGAGTACCAGGTGCAGAGATACGAGGTCAGTACTTTCATGGCACTAAAATGCATATGAATCTTAGTTCTTATCTTATCAATGTAGTAATTTTATCCCAACATTGCCAGAGCATTACATACACCCTTAACAAATCAATCATTCGAATTGCAAACAGTATTATGAAATACTCTAATCTCTCTGCACATGCACAGAGGTAGAAGTATAAATTAAAGAACACAAAATGTTGAAAACACCATCAATATTTGGTTATGGAACTGGTTTTATTTATTTGGCTTCCTCAGGGTGCCTCCACACTGTATGGTCCGCACACACTCAGTGCCTACATTCAAGAGTTCAAGAAGCTTGCGAGCGCTCTTCTCAGTGGCCAACCCGTCAAAGCAGGCCCACGACCCCCAGATCTCCTGGACTACCAAATAAGCTTACTCACACCAGTTGTGATGGACTCCACCCCTTCTGGTGTAAATTTTGGTGATGTCAAGTCTGATGTTCCTCAAAACTCTACATTCAGGAGAGGTGAAACGGTGACTGTTGTCTACTGGTCAGCTTGCCCCAGAAATGATCTCATGACTGAAGGTACATTCTCCCTTGTGGAGATTCTCCATGGACGAGAAACTTGGGTCCCAGCTTATGATGACGATGATTTCTGCCTTCGCTTCAAATGGTCTAGACCTTCAAAATTAAGTCCCCGAAGTCTGGCAACCATAGAATGGAGAATCCCAGAATCCGCCCCTCTAGGTGTGTACAGAATACAGCATTTCGGTGCCTCGAAAGGCTTCTTGGGATCAATTCATCATTTCACAGGTTCATCTAGTGCTTTTGTGGTAGCCTGAGAATAACCTTAAAACTTTTATGCACTGCACTTTGTAAGCTTCATCTTGTGCTACATATAATATAACGTTGAATTCCTGTAGCTCTGATTCATAAGACATTAACTTCTCACTGGCTTTGCTTACATGGTTTGTGTTAATTTAATCCACCATCAATACAAGTAAAATGTAATTGATTGTTATATTCATATACCAAATTTTCAAAATTTAATTATTTAAAATTACCAATATATGTATATGTACATTGAAAAAAAAAAAAATTTTCGAACGAGATAAACTTGACTCATTACTAGTTTAATAAGCAACTAATTATACTTTTATGTAATATTCCATATGCAAAGGAGATTAAAAACAAGCCAGCAGCAGCAGGCCTGGAAAATGGGCCTAATTTAGCCAGGCCCAATTAAATTGCATTGATATATGGGCCTTCTAGTTTAAACGGTTTACGAGCAGTAGCACTTCAGTGAAGACAGAGAGCAATGCAGCACTCACGTCACCATCGCCATTCATTTCATTTGCCAAAAAAATCAGTTCGTGCTCAAGTGAACAACTCTGAAACCCTCCCGGACCTCAAATTTTCAAGCTTTTCCGGTTAAGCACTGGTAACAATGTCGGGGCAAGAGTATCTAGACAAGTACATGCTTTCTCGCAAAATCGAAGACGCCGTCAATGCCGCCGTCAGAGCCAAATCTCCCGATCCCGTTCTCTTCATCGTAATTCCCTGTCTTGTCTTCTCACCCTCGTTATTACTATTATTGTTAAATTTACGCAAGCAATTCAATTTTGTTTTTCGTTTGTGATTTTTTTTAATCACAGTCTAATCACATGCGAAAAGCGGTCTCGTCAGTGATAACGAAGATAAAAGCAAGACAGATATTGGACAGTCGAGGGATTCCAACTGTTGAAGTCGACTTGTTCACCAATAAAGGCATGTTTCGAGCTTCCGCTCCCAGCGATGATCCATCTGGAATGTAAGTTTCATCACTATTATCAGAATTTGAGTATTTGTTTTTTTTTTTATTTATTATATGAGCATTTCTTAGAATATCTTTTATGAATAAGCATCGTTTGGTAATCTGAACAAAAATGTTGGTAAAGAAACTTAAATTCGATTGTCAAAGTCTGGAAACATAAATTCAATTGTCAAAGTCTGGATTTAATTTTTGTACCTGGAGGCTGAACTGCCTTTTTAATTTTATTCTTATTTATTTATTTACTTATATTTTTGGATTATGAAATTATACCTTACACAAAACACAGTAGGAAGTTGATTTTATGTTGTTACCTGGCATATGGCATTACTTAGGTTAACAATGCTTGAATTGATATGGATTGTTAATTCCAGGTATGAAGCTTTGGAACTGCGTGACGGGGACAAGGGAATCTATCTTGGCAACAGTGTGAATAGAGCTGTTAAGAACATCAACGAGAGAATATCGGAAGCATTGATTGGTATGGATCCAACACTTCAGTCTCAAATTGATCAAGCCATGATAGACTTGGACAAAACAGAAAAGAAGGTTGTCTATTTTTTCTTTATGCAATCGAAATATAATTAGTTATTTCTTTTGGTTGGGTGCATGCCTGTTTAAGTATATGGCAGTTTTGGTGGTAATGTTTGATAATCATTTTAACATGTGTCTAAATGCTCAATCTAAATGCAAATAATTATTTTACTTGTTCGCATCGTAAGGCATTCTGTCCCTTTGTTTATATCATCTTGCAGAGTGAACTTGGAGCCAATGCTATATTAGCTGTATCAATCGCAGCATGCAAAGCAGGGGCCGCTGAAAAGGAGGCATGAACTTCTGTCAATTGGATATTCAATAGTTTCTCCTATTTATACTGAAAACCTGCATGCTATTCTTAAAGATCTGACAAACATATAATTACCAGGTTCCACTTTACAAACACATTGCTGAACTTTCTGGTAAAACCAGCATGACTCTTCCTGTCCCTGCCTTCACTGTTATAAGTGGTGGGAAGCATGCTGGGAATAGTCTGGCCATTCAGGTATACTTTATTAATGCTTCATCCATTTCTATACATGTTATTGTCTTGTTCCAGATAAATTGTACTGCATATTCACTGGAGGTATCTGATAGCTTCTGAATAGAAGGTGCTGAATCTTTTTCATGTTAGTACATTACTTGTCACTTGAATCAATTTGATTTGAAATATTCTCAGGAAATCATGATTCTCCCGACTGGGGCAAGTAGATTTGAGGAGGCATTGCAAATGGGTTCTGAAACCTATCATCACTTGAAGGTGATTTGTTATTCTTCTTGACTGACTTCGGTTTTCTTTCTCAAATGTCACAAATATCTCAATTGGCTCATTTATGAAAGGGAAACCAAGAAAAATTGTTTTGCATATGTATGATGAAAGTCACGAGTGTTAGAATCATTTGAATGTACATTTCAACATTTGGTTTCTAAAAGAATGAACCTTTGTATAGATTTTAACTAAATATGTTAGAAATTGGTTATGTACAATTGTTTCCATTTGCTTAAATGGTCAAGACATTGTTCAGCTCCATAATTGTTCAGCCACTATATATCTGCAATCTCTGTTAATCTTTTGTGATAAGAACGAGTTTCCATGCTTTCGCTTATTGATTTTATTGCTTTTGTAAAAAAGACAGGCTGTTATTACTGAAAAATGTGGTGCACATGGATGTAATGTTGGTCAGAATGGTGGTTTGGCTCCGAACATTTCTAGGCAAGTTTTCTTTATATGATGTTTATCGTAGGTTGTCTTTATGTTTATAGGCAAATGCACCCCCTCCTCCCCTCATCCTTTCCCAGAGGTTTACAGATTGATGTTATGCATGTATCATATTGTTTTTCCATTTGATTGTGTCCTACTATTTCTGTTGGCAGTATAAGAGAAGGTTTGGATTTTGTTAAAGAGGCCATCAGCAGAACAGGATATAATGAGAAGATAAAGATAGCAATTGATTTTGCCGCTACTGATTTTTGCAAAGGTGAAAAATTCCTTCCTCTGAATAGTCGTATAGAAATGGTAGCATGCACAATATATACAGTTTCCTTTTTTCCCATGAAAATAAGTAATGGCATTATTACTTGAGTGCCACTTTTTGTATCATTATGCACAAACAGTTGAAATATGTAATTTTATAAGGTGCTAAATTGAACACACAATTGTTATATGTTGTACAGCTTTATATAGTAGATATGAAAACTCGTTTATCTTGGACCATAATCTATATTGTCTACTTGTCCTTACTGTTTGCTCAACATGGATCACTGCATAGGATGTGTTTTTAGTCCATGAGTGTAGCTTGCTTGTTAACAACCCAATAATTTTCTTTTTATTTCTTGTTGATACAGGTACAAAGTATGATGTAGACTTCCAATCTCCGAACAAGTCAGGGCAAAATTTCAAGTCAGGAGAGGATATGATCGAAATGTACAAAGAACTTTGTGCTGGTAACTCAGTCTCTCTCTGCATGTTTTTTGTTTGCTTTTGATTCTTCATGTTTCCAAGAATATTAATGTTCTATTCTTTTTCCTTTTGTGCTTGTGTTAAGAGTATCCTATTGTATCAATTGAAGATCCCTTTGACATGGAAGACTGGGAACATACCAAGTTTATTTCTAGTCTTGGAATTTGTCAGGTTTGTTCTTTGTTCCCTTGCTAACAAAAGTTACTTGTATGCATGCTCCACCAGATCAACATTTGTGTAGAAGTCATAAAAACAGATGTTTTAGGTCCTGGCTTTTGGTTCTAAGAGTGCTAGTTCCCCATTCCATACACAACCCCCATCCCCCTACTTTTGCTATCTCCCATCTTAAGCATCTGTTTGGATAATATTAATATTTCTTGATGCTTCTTTTCTATGGCCCCAAAAACGAGAAAAAACATTTCTTTTTTTTTTTTTTTCTTTTCTAATTAATAGGTTTCCTTTTAGGTACCTAAGAATTTTGATAGGTCTTGGCCCTTATGATGTAACTTAAGATGTTCAGTTGGTTTCTATATTTGGCTAGGTCTATTCAACAGAGAGTGATTTTTCAGGTAGTAGGAGATGACTTGTTGATGTCAAATCCAAAACGCATAGAGAGAGCAATTCATGAGTCCACTTGCAATGCTCTTCTCCTCAAGGTATCCATATAAACTTTGTTGAAATGTAACGATTTCTTTCTTGTGTGCTTATTTGATGTAGTGCTGCCAAAATGCGATGTTTTTCCTTCAATTTCTTTCTTTATCTTATTTATTAAGTTGCTTATGTTAAAAATAAAAAATAGATATGTGATTTCGGGGCGAAAAGAGGACTCATTCTTTTGCAAAGTTAGATTTTGATCAGCTAAGGATAATGTTTATCCAAAATCCACCAAGCAGGTCTTGATGACTGATAATTTTAATGGTCTCATTTCAGATTAATCAGATTGGAACAGTAACAGAGGCCATTGAAGTAGTGAAGTTGGCAAATGATGCTCACTGGGGATTGGTGATATCTCATAGATCTGGGGAAACTGGAGATTCTTTTATAGCTGATTTATCTGTTGGCCTTGGCTCTGGTCAGATCAAAGCAGGTGCTCCTTGCAGAGGAGAGCGTCTGGCAAAGTATAACCAGGTCCACTTTTTGATTGTCATCATTAACTTTTCTTCCATATTATGCCTCTGTTTCTTGACTCAGATTAAGAAAATAGGGAGACATTATTATTACTAACATTTAGCTTCCATGTTAATTTAGATCTCTGATGGGTTATTACCATAAATTTCTGATTAGCTGTTTTGTTTAGAAGCTAAAAGATATGAAATTAAAATATTTGAATTGTCCATCAGTAGGCTCAGTTTTGGAATTTGTGAGACACTTGAGTGTATACCTCATGAGCTACTTTGCAATGTTATTACATTCCCTAAAGTTTCTTATGCCACCTCCATGCCTTTCTTGTTAGGGAGCTGATGGGTAGGCTACTTGAAAATGGAGTAGGAAAGCATCCAAATGGTGGTAAAATTTGACTTTATCATTTGAATGCAAACGCCGTAAATACATGAGCCAAATTTGAAGACTCTGTGAACCTTTGGTTGCCTGTAAATACCAAGGGGTTCTTTTGCTCCATTCAAATCTTCTATAACAAACACTACAAGCCTTGGTAAATCACCGAGAAATTCTCTAGTTAGTTTTTTTGCGTGCTCTTCCACTAAAAGTATTTCCTCCATTTTGTGAGACAAAAGCTAGGGCCATTTTGGGATACTTTTCTACTTTGTAATTCTTTTGTGGTCTGGTAAAATTCTTTTAATTTTTGTCCGCGAATGTTTCTATCACATTGAGGGTTTTACTGTGTAAATCTGTGTCAAATAGATTTGTTTTTTTTTTTTTTCTCCATAAATCCATTGGCGTTCTTGTATTTATTTTCTCAAATTTTAAATTTACGCTCTAAAGATCTGCCCGCCCACCAGCTTCCTAACATTTATGATGGATGATGTCTACACTAGAGCAGTCAGAGGGCCAGACTGACTCATGGCAACTAGACGAAAAATGTTCCTAGGCTCTAAATACTGCAATATATTACAATCTTGCTCAAATTCAGATACAATCTGAGATGGTTGGTCAGCCAGTCCTTTGCTGTCCACCCTTCGCTGATTCTAGCATTGCATGTCACAAGCTAACAGCCCATGTTTTCTTGCAGTTGCTCCGTATCGAGGAGGAGCTTGGTGATCAAGCTGTTTATGCTGGTGAAGATGAGAGAATACTTCCACAGAGAAACTGACAATTTAACACAAAATTTTACTGATTACCAGAGCACTTTATAAAATACCTCAATTTCTTTCTTCTTTTTTTCCCTTTGCTATTGGTAACACAATCACATTAGCAGTCTAACTATAAATTTATAAATTAATAATGTACATTATGTAGTTATGATGCAGGTTCTCTCTTTCTTCTTCATTGCAACCTTCAAGGCAGAAGAAAGGTGATGCTTGATTTGTAGTTAGTAGTTACGTTTGAATCGAATTGGCGTTGTTCTATAGCAGTTTCACGAGTTTAACTCCTTCGATGAAGCAATCAAATGCATGAAATCTAAGGGCATCTACGTTAAAACTCTCGCGAAGGACCCAAGAACGGCATGTAATTTATAAGAGGAGGAATTTAATTTAATTTAATTAAATAAATTCCAAATCAAGATTTATATGGTAATTACCCATTATTTAAGGAAACTATGGAAACTACAGCTTATCTGCCAATCATGTCTTTATTACAATTTCTCCCAAATCACTATGATCATGTGATATACAGCACCTAGATAATTTAACAGCTTGTTTGCAACCATTTTATAACTGGCAAGTTACTTAAAAAGTTATTTAATAACAAAAGAATTTATGAAGCAAGAACTCTTCTCCAAGTTTACCTCCTTGCCGACTTCAAATTCTTACATTGACAAACTTTCACCTTCTTCTTCAATTTTTCTCATGAAGAACAGATAAGCTCTTACTTAATCCAAATCTCATTATCTCTCAATTTCTCTAGATCTGCCATTGTTTTCTTTCCCTGTCGCCCATCAATCTTCCGTACAAACTCAAACCATAACTGAGTTAAACCCCCCACCTTATCCCCCCATCTATATCTGTTTCAATTTCTTCTTCTCCTTTATAAATCTTCATTAAGATCTCTGCAAACAGAAACCTAGGCTGACAATTATCTCCAAGTCACCCCATTATGTCCGAGAAAGAATCAAAAATGAAGGTTTCAGGTTCAGGCAGTCTTTTCACAATTGGTCTTATAACAATATGGTACTCCTGTAATATTGGAGTTATATTACTGAACAAATATTTGCTTAGCAATTATGGATACAAGTACCCAATCTTCCTCACTTTGTGTCACATGTTAGCGTGTTCTCTGTTGAGTTACATTGCTGTTTCTTGGCTCAAAGTTGCGCCGATGCAAAACATAAGGTCTCGAATGCAGTTCATCAAGATATCTGCTCTTGGAATTATATTTTGCTTATCTGTTGTGGGTGGCAATGTATCGCTGAAATATCTTCCGGTGTCCTTTAATCAGGCTGTCGGAGCCACCACGCCGTTTTTCACGGCGGTTTTTGCTTATTTGATGACATTCAAGAGGGAGGGTTACCTTACATATGCCACTCTTATTCCTGTTGTCACAGGTGTTGTTATTGCCAGTGGGGTAAGACTTAAAAGGCTTCATTTTACAATGCCCGATTTCATTGAATTCTGTTTAGCTATTTTTGGAGATTCTGATTAATCTATTGAAATTTTATTTTTAACTATTTTTAGTAATTGTCGATAATTTCAATTGTTAATTATTAAAGGTGATCATTTATCATTGTTCCATGTGCTGGTATCTGAAGAACAATATACACTTTCCAATTGTTAATTATTTTGTAATGTTTGAATGATCGTTTTAATTACTGATCTGGTTGTTTCCTTCTGATTACTTGGCTGAAGGGAGAACCAAGTTTTCACCTATTTGGATTCATAATGTGCATCGGTGCCACAGCAGCTCGGGCTCTCAAGTCAGTGCTGCAAGGGATTTTGCTCTCTTCTGAAGGGTATCAATTTCTTTATAACTACCAACTTGAAATCTAATCATTTGACGAGTAATTTTGTTACTTGTGAATAATGAGAACCATTTGTACGTTGGTGTATGTGACAGGGAAAAGCTTAATTCTATGAACCTTCTCATGTACATGGCTCCAGTAGCTGTTATATTTCTCCTTCCTGTAGCACTCTTAATGGAAAAGGATGTAGTTGGGATCACAGTTACGGTTGCTAGACAAGATACGAGGTTCTTATGGTATCTCATCTTCAATTCTTCACTTGCATATTTTGTGAATTTGACTAATTTTTTAGTCACCAAGCACACCAGTGCCTTAACTCTTCAGGTAATTGTACCTTCCTCTCAATGCTAATTCTCCTTTGGTTTCTTATTTCCTGTCTATTTTATGCATTCATATTTCACTATTTTGAGACATGATGTTGAAATATTACCTTCAGGTATTGGGAAATGCAAAAGGAGCTGTTGCGGTGGTTGTCTCAATTTTGATATTCAGAAATCCAGTATCAGTAACTGGGATGCTTGGTTACACTCTCACTATATTTGGTGTCATCCTCTACAATGAAGCCAAGAAACGGAATAAATGATTTTCAGGCTCTCTCCAGAATAATTTATGGTGTATTTATTTAAGTAATATTAATTTATTTTGCATGGGCAGACAACAAGATTGAAGAAAACAATTCTATGCAGCAGCAGATGTTTTTCAGTCATCTCGTACTCACTTGCACAAACTGGGAAGAAGGGTTCATTCGCTCACATCCTTCTTAAAGAACCTGCATAGAAGAAGAACAGAGGAACCTCAAATAAAGGAAATACCATCCAATACAACTAAGTCTTCAGTTTGAGGTGAATATCTGCAATTTTGTTTTAGGGGAGTTTGCAGGAAAATTTTGGATTTTATTCC
>JAXCLQ010000005.1:11168539-11189135 GCA_035584115.1 Cedrela odorata | reverse complement strand
AAAAAAGTGAACCGCTGTTTCTCATAAATAAGCCAAGCACATGAATGAAATTTTTTGGATTCTAACTAAACTACAAATGCTTGATTTGTCAAAATAAAAATTCAAGAGAAACATTCTTAGAACATAGAATGACTTGATTGAACAAAGCAATAAGCCTGGCACCTGCGTGCCACATGACACTTAAGCTTGAGGCTTGGTCTCATCCTCATCTTCTTCTATCTTGGGAGCCAAGTAGAACCTTATATAGCCCATTTCAGCAATCTTGTACTCAACCACAACTGGCAGTTCTGAGGACAGACTGATTGTAACAGTGTTTGACAATGGAGTAGCCCTTGTGAATGAGTTCATGTATCTCAGAGCAAAAGTTAATGACACCGGCTCATTCATTTCAACTACTGTTGCTTCTTCTGGCTGCAAAATTCACCCAAAACACAAATAATAAATCAGATCTAACATTTCACTTAAAAAGCAGATTTGCCATAATATAAATCCATACTATGAACACTGGTACACAAGAAATAATTAGTACAGGAAATTACCTTGTCTACTGTAGTATTCTGCCTGAGAACAATATTAGCAGTTCCAATATCACCCCTTGTAGAGAACTTCACACCTTCCTTAGTCACAGAAATCACAACTGCACACATGCATCAACCCAAAAATTTAGGTTCACATAAAACCACTAACAAGAATGAAAGATTGACAAATTTCACAAACAAACACAAAATGACAGTACCTGTGTCACCAATGCTGGCAAGATCTTTACAAATTCTAGCAAACTCGGCTGAAGGCATCCTCACAATAGCATGGTATTCTGCCTCCGGGATACCAAGATGCTCACTGTCTATGTCCATCAGTTTCATCTCAAAATCGGCAATCTTATCTTGTGCTATAATTCAATCCACCAATTACCCAAATGAAAAATATACAAACACGTCAGTTTGAACTAGCACAAAATGTTCACTACACTGGACAAAAGAAACCTTACTTCATTCAATCAAACTTAAAACGTTGTACCAATTATTAAATCATATTTGCAAAAGATTAATATGAAGCAACGAACACAAACAAACAAATGAAATCATAATCTTCCACACATTTTTTGAGAACAAAAAAATGACAAGTTACAATTTACCACTTTTATTCCCCAAATAGCTAACCTAAATCCAAAAAGTTCAATGAACCCAATTCTTTATAGTTATAATCTCTTCCTCTGCCCACAATATTAATCTTTCACAGGCTCAAATTTCAACCAAACAAATCATAATTTTGTTAAATAACAGATACCCAATTAAAATGAAACCAACGAAAACGTATATCAACTGGGAAAACAAAGAAAAAAAAAAACTCAATTGAACTTCAAAAGCCATAAACCCTAATTGACACAGAAAACACAGTATCCGTTCACAAAAGCAATAAAATAAAAAAGCAAATGACGACAAAACTAAAAACAGCAAGAAGCAAACTTACTGGGACTTTCAAACATGAAAGTAACAGTATCACCGCCGTCATCTGCCTTGATAGTGACGATGTCATCGTTACCGGCACACTTAAGCATCTTGGACATGTTGTTGAGATTCATGCCCATAGAAATGTTACGGTCACAGCGGTAGTGCTCGAAACCCTCCGATCTGAGAAGCAGAGCCACAAGAGCCACGTGGCTGGAGTCCATTGCTTGAAGAGAGAAGCCGGTGGCCGAGCAGTCAAAATTAGCATCGTTGACAAGCTCCTTGATAGCATCCAACACCTTCTTGAACAGAGACCCTTGGACCAGCCTTAGTTCAAGCATTTTCACTGCTTTGTGTTTCGAAATTAGGGTTAGGGCTTGTTTTTTGAAAGAAAGAGAGGGAAAATGTGAAGGAGAAGTTTAGACTCGGAGTTATATGGCGGTTCGGTTTGATTCGGTGCCGGGGAAAATGGGTTTTAAATGGTAAAGTGTAATTGGCGGGATTGGTTCCCGCTATGCATTTTGGGAGGGAATGATCCTCTGCCCTAAGGAGTAAGGAGAAAGAGAGAATTAAAAAAAATCATACACAAAATTTCTTATAATAAAATTGATAAATTTACTGTATAATTACTTATAAAATTTATCTATTTTATAAGATATTTGTGTCTTTAAGCAAAAATATATTTTTATTAATCAATTATTGTCAATAATTTATTTTAAATTTTTATTAATCGAAGTACAATTTTAAAATTTAAAATTATTAACGAGTTTTTAAAGTATGACATTTACGTTACATGTTTCGAATCACTACCGAATATATATGCAGTTATAGAAATGGACGGCAAGGATATAACTTTTAAATTAATGATAAATTGGTGACAAAAGTAAACATTGCAAACTCAAATTATTATAATAACAACAATGTTATGCATAAATAATATTTTTAATTTTACTGTCAAATAATTTATTATTTATTAATTAAATAGTAAAAAAAAAAAAAAATTAAAAATTATATATGCATATGCAATAGGGAAGACATAACTATTCCAGCTCTTTTCTTTTACAGCTTTGCAAGATGTCAGATCTCAAGCTGAGGCCTGAGATCTCATTTGCTGAAACATTCTTGTGCAGCGCTTTTGCTGCTTGTTTTGCTGAGGTATCTCTCTCTGGACTTGTTTAATGATCATTACAATGTATATTTTAGTTAAATTATCAGTTTGTTCTTGATAATCACTCTAATTTTCCGTTGTGTGTGTGTTGGGCAATGAAAATGTAGGATACATACTGGAATCTTCAAAAAATTACGACATGAATTGTGGGTCTAGCGGTTATTTGACCTGAATTTTTAGTTTGCTTGTTCACGCTGTAACCAAATAACGGCCAAATTTAACTGATGAAACTTGTTTTTCTGCCGTAAAGTTAATTTGGCTAGAAATTGTTGTTGCTCTTTTGATCTGCGAGTTACCCATTTTCTTGTCACTGAATTTTCAGCTTTAATCAACTATTTTCTTTCAAATGTTTTGTACACATTTTGTTTGATTGACGAAAATAACAAAGACCCATTACTTAAAAAGACCTGAGTCACGAGCTTAATTATTTCATAGTTCATTTGGGATTATAGATGCTTTGAATGTTGCAACTGAACAGTTCAGATTTCGTTCTTCTAGTTATTTTCTTTTTGTAAGGAGTTGTGATTACAAGTTAATTCATGTAGAACCAATAAAGTATTTCTACTTATGATTTTCCTCATGGGTATTGCAGTTGTGTACTATCCCTTTGGACACAGCTAAAGTAAGGCTTCAGCTCCAAAAGAAAACAACTACTGGTGATGGGGTTATTGTATCTAAATACAGAGGTTTGTTGGGCACAGTCACTGCTATTGCTAAGGAAGAGGGCTTATCAGCTCTGTGGACAGGCATAATAGCAGGGTTGCACCGCCAGTGTATCTATGGAGGATTGAGAGTTGGGCTCTATGATCCTGTAAGTCTCATAAATGTTTCCCATTCATTAATGTGATACCCATTGATGTTTGTTCACAAAATGTTCATTGGACAGGTTAAAGCCTTTTTAGTTGGCAGTGATTATGTTGGAGATATTCCTTTATACCAAAAAATACTTGCAGCACTGCTGACTGGTGAGTTCATTTGCTGACTGCCTGCTGCTCTAAACTGGGTAGATCTTGCATTAACATCTTGGCTTGCCAATATGTAGGTGTACTGTACTCAGTATTTTATTTGCATTTCAATTTATTAAGTATATTCTGTATACATCAAACTAAACAAAAAAATTCACCCAAAACAGGTGCTATAGCAATTGCAGTGGCTAATCCAACTGATCTTGTTAAAGTTCGACTTCAAGCTGAAGGGAAACTTCCATCTGGAGTGCCGAGGCGTTATTATGGGGCCTTGGATGCTTATTACACTATAGCGAGACAGGTTAGTTTTCTATAGTAATTTTGTTTTTGCCTTTTATATATTTTCTTGTTTTAAGTTATTACAATCACTAGGAAGGACTGTGGGCCTTGTGGACGGGACTTGGACCTAATATTGCTCGGAATGGTATTGTAAATGCTGCTGAACTAGCCAGTTATGATCAAGTAAAACAGGTGAATTCATTGTTTTCAGTCAGGACAAATTACTTGTATTATGGTTTCAAAGATATTGCTATTGCTTTTATGGTTTTTCTGATTATGCCCTAATTTCTTCATACTTATGCAGACATTTTTGAAAATTCCAGGGTTCATGGATAATGTTTTTACTCATCTGCTAGCTGGTCTGGGTGCAGGCTTCTTTGCTGTCTGTATTGGTTCTCCAATTGATGTGGTAGGCTTTCTGTCTCCACTTGTGCTTTCAACAAAGAATAGTAATTTGGCAGCTTGCAATTATTTCATCATCTCCTTTGTAATTACAATCTTTTGCATCTGTAAGCTTACAACTATAGTGTATTGCATATGCATTGCTGCCAAAGTTGCAGAAACCACCAGAATGTTTTAGACAACAAGAAGGATGAGCTTATTATGATTATGTTAAGGGTTTTAAATTTCTGTTTCCTAACTTACCCTGGTCCTCGATGGCTGGAATTATTTATCAAGCTTTCTTTATAAATTTATTGAACCTGTCAATTGCTAGATAATACAGAACAACCATATTGGATTGGAATTGGCACCAATCAAGTGAGTGACTAAAGGTCAAACATTTGAATACAGATTGATATTCTTCAAGTGTTTATTATCAGTTTTGAGTATTGATTTTACTGTTGTAGCATAATCTGCATAATAGTGCACAACAGACCATATCAAGGAATTAAAAGTAAAAGCATGTTTGAAAATTAAATTCTTATTTCTTGAAGCAATTTCATATGCTTTTTGTTGGACGAATTATTCAATCAATATTGTGGGAATGCCATGCACGTTCTGATCCAGGTGAAATCAAGAATGATGGGTGATTCAGCCTACAAAAACACTCTTGATTGTTTCATCAAGACCTTGAAGTATGAGGTATGCTGGCTTCTTCTTCTTTTTTTCGTTTCGTATTGTTTTTTCTTTGTCGTCTAATTTTCATTTTGATATTGTTCCTCAATCCTCATTACTGTGTCGATATGCTACTTTTCTTTTTTCCCTTTTAAGTTTTCTAGATTTTATTTTGATTTTGTATCATGCTGCAGTAACGGGCATTTATAAAAAAATTTATTAGGTTAAAATTGTTATGAAAAATATTGATTTTTGTGATGGTGAAAGATTTTATATGGGCTATTTAACATCCTTTAATGATTGCTGGTTGGGGCATATTCAGATAAATTCTGTTTTTCAGAGATTTGTTGACCTGTATCATGTCATTCTAAATCTTTTCTTATATTGGAATTTCACTGTAATCAATCTTGATTGAAACTTACCATTAGAGGAGCACACTCTTCTTCCAAGGGGTAGTAATTTAAGGAAGCTAATGTATTGCAGGGATTCTTGGCCTTCTACAAGGGGTTTCTCCCAAATTTTGGTCGACTGGGATCTTGGAATGCAATCATGTTTCTGACCCTTGAGCAAGTAAGACAGCAAACTGTTATCCATTCTATTATTCATTGAATTTTGTAGATAGCATTGGATATACTAAAACTTCTTCATCTCTTTTTTTTCTTTTTTTTTTTCCTTGTAATTCTGCGATACTGTTAGTGACCAGTATTCAATCTTTTCTGCATTCTCATGGGTAAACATACCGAAGGAAAATATAGGAGTCCTTTGTTTTATTGTTTTCAATTGGAAACATTTTCCATCCTTTAGTAGCTAAACTTTGTCAAGGATATGTTATCCTGGAGTCTGTTGGACAAGACAAGGACTGTAAAAGGGATACTTATGAAAATAAATTAAGCGGATAAGATGCATTTGTCTGTTTAGGCAAATTTTAGAAAAGCTTGAAACCTGAATTCTTTTCGGTTGTTAATCATGTTTTTGGTTGGCTGTATCTGTTTGCGGATACTTCAACACAATTATAGTGATCTCAAAAAGGCCAATCCTTCTTACTTTTGGTCATGAAAATGCTTATCCTCTTTATAATCTTCGTGACAGGCAAAAAAAGTTTTCATCAGGGAAGTGTATTACGGCTGACTTTTGAGTTTTGCACAGCTTTTGCTTGATAGTCCCCCCGAGCATTATTTTCCAAGAAGAGTTAAGGTTGTCTCTGTACATATTCCTTTCCACTCTCATTTATAGAGATGAAATAGTTATCTCTGTGATTATTTAAGGGACGAGAAAATAGGTTTATCAGGGGTCATGACAAGTAATGGTACAAACTACTTCTTTGTGTTATTTGAAATCGATGACATCTCCGATGTAATACCTCATTGTATTCTGAATGATGTAAACATATTTCCATGTGACCTTCAATAAATGTTACCTTTCCTGTGAAGTGTGAGATAGGTTGCTAGTTGACATGCTTGTCATCTGCATCAAAATTCGTGGCTATGACCAGAACTTGCTAAAGTGAAAGAATACTTGTTCTACCATTGATGTTCCCTATACGGATATATTCTTTTGAATGGATTCTTCAAAAGAGGTTTCAGAATAATATACTAATAGTCCTCCATTACCAAATTTCCTGAAAGGCAAGCATCAACGAAGACTGATAGGATGGAACCCATTTTTCAATCTAACACCAAATGGAATTGATCTAAATTTGCAAACTAGCACATGCTTATGTACATACAGTCTAGTATTTAGTGATAGTGATAGTGATAGTAATCAAGTAATCCTGATAACATGTAGTAGCCTAAACAAAAGCCACAGAAACCTGAAAGTCTGCAAACCAGTCGCTCCATTGCTTCCTAAAGCCAAGGAACTCAGTAACAAGACAATTGGAAATACCTCATGCGTTAGACACCAGGTAAACCCTAGCTTTGATGATTGATCCATTTCCAAGCTTGAAGCCAGGGCTCACAGGAAACCCCACAATCTGACCTGCAGGCAGCCTGCCACCAGAAAATTTGAGGACACTTTCCATATACTGTGCATGATACTCTGCTCCCCTGTTAGCCTCAAACTGACAAGGCGCTGGCTCAAGTGCGAATGCTAGCAAGTGAAGCAACCAAACTGCCTTGGCCAACCCTAAGAACTCACCGTAAAACTGACTCCTTGGATGGTTTCCAGCCAATACTTGGTGGTGCTGCAACAAGTCTCCAAACAAGGACTCTTCCATCTTTGGATGAACAATGGCTAGATACTTCTTAGAGCAGAATTTGCCAAAATGACAGGTGGGTAAAATTCCTAGAAGCTCAGCAGGGTCCATGGCCTTCATGTCACTGTATTGGGTGAAGCAATCGCGGCGGAATTGATCTGGGTTGAGGAGTGAGGAGAGGCTTCCGTCCATATAAAAAGTCTCATGGTCGAACCCTTGGAAGATTTTGCGCGAAATATAGGACTCGAGTGCATACTTGGCATGGTGGGTTGAGACGATGGAATTTGTGGTGTTGGTGATTGTTTCAGTGCCGTTGGCAGTGGCAGCCTCAATGGAACGGACGGCTGCAGCTATGTCCCAGTGTGCAGCACGCATGAGTGATAGCAGAAGCGATGTGAATGATTTCGACGATTCTTTCACCTGGCACATTGTTGCTTCAAACATGTCTGGCGACGGTGCTACTGCAACTGTTATTAGTCAGTAATTCACATTCTGTAAGCTTTCTGGGAGCCCCGCATTTCAAAACATGAACACAACAAATATTTAGGCTAAATGAATAAAGCATTTCAAACAAGTTCCATCTTCTAATTTCTACTTCCAGAGTTCTAAACCTTGAGCGAAATTACGAATATACCCTAAAAAAGGTTAAAAACAGGTATAAATTATAAAGAATCTATCAAGTATATAAGTCTAAAATAGTAATTTTACCTTTAGTAGCCTGACTGCTACAGCTGACTTTGCTCTTGGACTGAGACTTACCTTTTTTGCCACTGTTGTTAACACTAGTAACAGTCTGGAGCTTCTCCTTCAAGTTCTCAAGCTCAAGTTCTCTAGCCTTCACCTCCCCCTTCAACTCTTCCACCGCCGCCTCGTATGGCGCCACCACTTCTCTCACCAACCCACCACCAATGACACCGCCTCGGCCGCTGCCGCCGCCAGGACCAACGCTCTTCCTCTTAAACCTCTCTCTCAAAACAGCAATCTTTCTCAGCTCCCCCACCACTGCCACGTCAGCCACCCTCATTCTCTCCGGGTCCCAGGGACAATGCGCCTCTTGTAAGCTCACGTACGCTCTCTTCATTGCCGAAATGGCGTCGAATACCTCGTTCATTATCGTCTCCAGTTCCATCACTTTCTCTATACTCACCGCCTCTCTCTCAGTTGTAACCTTATTATCAACTCCTCTTGCTTTTCTCTCCCCATCTTCTTCTTCTTCTTCCGTAGAGTTATAATCGTAGTCTTGTTCCCCGTCTTCTTCGGTGAGGTTTTCTGTACCTTGTCGTACGTTGGCAAGTGGGTGAAGCAAGCAAGAAGCTGTCACTCTTTGTATCAGATCGGAGAAGTTTGACACTCTTGTTGCCATTTCTCCTTTCTTCTTTACCTTCAACGGTCTGTTTCTGCCAAAATTTAGTTAGATAGATCAGAGAAAAGCAGTGACTCGTTGAATTGAGTTAATGCTGCAAGCTTGCAACTTTATTAAAAAATACAACTGTCTGTCATGTGGGTGCTGCGCAGTAGATAATAATAACATGCGGCCACGCCACCCCATACATTAGATTACAAAAGAAGACTTAAAAGAATAATTAAAATGTCTGTTTAAGTAGATAGGACACAAGTAGATTGACTGGCCTGTTTGTGTGGGTGTTCTCAGATCGCAAAGTCAAGTTTGGTTGTTGCTTGATGTTGTGTGACCGATCTCGGTTGAACTGAACTGAGTACCAAAACTCCAAGTCTTTAGCTTCTACCTCCTGGTTATTTGGGCTATTCTTCTTCTTCCTGACATGCCGGAAAAATAGGTTTTTTTTTAGAAATTTTGTAACTCCGGTTCCGGTTCAACCGGGCAAGCGTAAAATTTATAGTGAAGCGAAGAGCAGAAATGCAAATGCTTGTGGAGTTTTGGCTTAGTTGCACACGTGTGCTAATGAAAAGGGAGGACACGTGTATGGTTAAGATTGCGAGTTGCTGTTTTGAGTGGGATACGCATATAGAGTTGAGACTGACTGCGGTGTAAAAGTCGCTCGCATTGATGCTGCAATTGGTTGCTTTTTTATCCTTAGATGCTGCGATCCGAAATTGATGAAGACTTTTTAGAATCTAAGATCAAATGACTATGATAACAACATTGTTGATATTATTTCTTCAAGGGTGTGCGTGCTGAAAGTTTTACTGTCGAAGCTTTTCTTATGATAGAAAGTATTATCTGCATAATCACATGCAGATTCATTGGACATGGAAAAGAGGGGAACGAATAGCTGTATTAAAGCTGAAATGGACGCGTACCAGAATTTGGTTCAGGGGTTTGATAAGGGAAAGGTGATAGGGTAGGCTGATGAGCTTAAGGGGGTCCTGCTCACGTGTCAAGGGAAAATTCAAGCAAGTGTTTAAACAATAATTGTGTAACAATTGCTTATTTGAAAGGCCAGAAAGTTCCTTCGATGGGTAGTTTTGATATTATTTGTGGGAAATAACTGATCTATCTGTTTCTTAAGCTCTTGATCCTAGTCTAAATTATTAGGCTATTGAAATTAAATTGGCTTTATATATGCATGTCTGCAATCTTTTGATTCTTTTCTAGTGAATTCTGATACATTTGAAGCCCTGAAATATGAGCTTTCGTAATTATAATATGAGTAGCTGACGAGTCCTCTTAACAAAATTGCACAAGCATGAAATCAGAGAATCTGGACAATTCACAGCAAAAGATTGCAAAAAAAGAGTTGTTGGGATTGCAGAAAAAGAAAATTGCAGGCAAAATGTGCCCAAAGGAAAAAGACTTTTCAGTATAAGCCCTATGCTGAGCAAATGTTGAATGAAACCTTTGCAGCATCAAGATTCAATGTTACATTTAAGGTTAAGATGATTACCTTGAACTGCCATGGCGCATGGAACAAAGGAACACACTTGGAAACATGGTCTTTGTATCAGAAGGAAAGAGAGATGATATTCAAGTTGGGTATGATGAACAGGTACCAGAATTGTATGAGTATAAATACAGAGATTTCGAAGCTAATATCATGTGATAGACTGGTAGTGCAATCAACTCAATGACATGTCAAAAGAAAGTTGTTCAATATGATAAGATTCTACATATCAATTCTTGCTTTCATCTTTTACTTGTCGTCACTACTCTCAATCGGTTAACTAAATTTTCAAATGATGTAAAATTCGGATATTTGATACTTCTCTTCTCCCACTATTCGGTATTGTTAGCACCTTGTATCTCCTCGTTTAAAGGTTTAAAAAGTGTAAAACATGGAAAGATTCTTAATCGTTGATTTCAATGACACAACACAATTTTGGCTAGAGCTCCTTCTATTTCCAAGTGCTTTGCTGTTATTTGTTGTTATTCTCCTGTAAGTATACTTGTAGTGGTTGAGGGCTAGGAGAAGTAGCTTTCAAGGATTCATGATGACTTATTGCTTTTGAACAAGGACACAAAAATTTCTAGATATATATAGTAGTAAGGGCAGTGTTATTTTATTTTCTCTTATAATTCTGAGGCTGGTGTTGAAAGAGGAAGAAAAGGGCTGGCTTAATACACAGATAAAGAGAAGGCCAACTGGAAGTGATATTTTGTGAGCTAGTAATCTTTATCAATTTTGGCGGAGGCGTTTGGAGTGTCAAGCTTTTCCGACACAGTGCATGGCTTGAATCAAAAGATGAAACAGTGGCAAGGAAGAAGGGAAGTCAAAAAAGATCCCATGTAGTTTGTCTCGTTATTCAAAGATTGGCTGAAAGTTTGAATCTTCAATCACAGGTTTGAATGCTATGAATGTGAACTACACTGATGTGAAACTTGGTGTGGATTATGCATATGAATTGTACTGTTACCTTGTAGATGCTTCTGAGATATCCTTTCAATTAGGAACGTAATCAGGGATATATCTCAAGGTGGGCTAATGTCAAGATCAATTGAGAATTAATTTAGATTAGGTATTAAAATATGATCGAACCGATTCTTGATTCTGTCTCCACCTTCATAATGTATGTACATGGCATGTATGTCAAGAGAGGTCGCAGCTCTGAGCAATTAAGGTTTATGAAAGAGCTCGGCTTCCATTTTAGATTTAAATGAACTACTCTCGAACTTTGATCAGTCTCTTGTACTACAAAAAGAAAGAAGAAGAAGAAGAACATAGCTGAATCTGGGATCAAATTTTTGGTTAGTATGGCTTAAGCCTGGTAGTGGTTTCTGATGGTTTGGTCATGTTAAGGTCATATTCATTCACACAAAAAATATTTTCATAACACTGTATTAGATGAGTTTGCTCTTCCAATCAATATGATTGGTAACATCAAAAGAAACAAAGAAAACATGACAAAATTAAGTTTGGCTTTTTTTTCCATGCACGTACAATCATTCTAAGCCTCAGAGAAGTGACCATTTTTCTCGGTATGTGGATGCTAATTATGATGTTGGACTTTTTCAATCTTGGCGGTGGGCATAAGTAAAAGAATAAATAATAATTTGCGCTTGCCAGGAATCTAACCCGGTACTAATTCTTGGAAGGCAATTATACTAACCGTTGGACTACAAACTCCTTATTGCTATGAACAAAAATCACAATTTAAATAATATATTTATTCATTCTTTGCTTTGGAATTTCCAGAAACTGAATTTTACAAGGATCTCAATTCTCAACTGTGTTGATAAGCAGCACCACACGGTACTATTATCCTGGTGTTTTCTTTTTTTGCCACATCTTTTGCTATAGGAACTATGGAAAAGTCCCTGAAACTCGCTTGCTGGTCAGAGCTTCTGTAACTTAACAATGCATTATCACTATAACTTATCCAAATAACTAAAATTTCAAATTTGACACAAGTACTTCAGGCAAAAGAATCTGCATAACATATTTCAGAAAATACAGAAATGCCGAGTCTGAGATATAACAATGATCTGTAGTTGACCTTAGGAATTGGGAAAACTTGTTTTCTTTCCAAAGTGGAACAAGATTCATCAAGATGGAAAATGGAGATGGTAAATGGTTCAGCCTAGCTCCAGACAGCCAAATAGGAGTGAATTGAATGGGCTGTTGTCTTGAAATAAAGACTATATGGTGTTGCATGATTCCTCTGCGTTTTGTTGTGACTGCATCATGGTTTCCATCGTTGCGAATAAGTTGTATCCGGGGATTGTGCTGCTTTTGATCAAGGAGGGTTAAAAATGGTTGTATGGGGTGTGTATTGTGTAGCCTTCAGATGCTTTTGTTGTTTGAATTGTAATTTTAGCTTCCTGTGATAATATGATATAAAATAAGATGTGCTCTGTTCAGTGAAAATTTAAGAATGTACGACTGAAAGTTGAAGATAAGCACTTCATTTTAAGCATTTGATAACTAAACTAGAAAGGATAATTGTTATAAATTCATGAAGAAGATGTCAAAGCAGACGGCTAGTAATTTGAGAGCTACTTACTCATTTCTTTTGAGGAAACTTGGGCTAAAGTGGCTTTGACTAGCAGCATTTGCTTCTATCTGAGAAACTAATCTTCTTCTTCAGCCAAAGGTTGTTGCCAAGCCATTCTTGATCTTTGACAGGGATAAGAACAACAATTGAATTCAACAAGACTTCACTCCAATTCTCTGAACCAATTGCGGTCCGTTATAATGAATTCTTTTGCCAATCAACACTATCATGAAATTAAGAGTAATGACATATAATAAAAAAATTATTCTTAATCTTACTTGTGAGAAACATACCACAATAAGAATGGAAAGCAAAATTCTTTCTAGGACAAGCAACTTCAGTAGTGCCTTTATTATCTATGTGCTTATAGAGAGTTTTAAACTGCAAATTTGTGACCTTCATTAGCGAATGAACGGAAATCAGAATAGATTTTAAAACAAAATTAAAAAAATCTTGTGTTTAATTAAAATTAAATTCCTCAAAATGATACCTACTTCTTGCCTATGGTAGTTACATTAGTGTAGCTGTTGCATCCTTAAAAGTACTAGTAACTTGTGATGACCATGTATTATGCATGGTAATAAAAGCGGGCCAGCATATGGAAGGATTGCAAAAAAAATAATTATACAGTCATGTGAAAAAATATGAATCATATTGTCGTTTCTATATCTGGAATATACTCTGTATATGTTATTAAAGAAAAGAAAAGCAGAAATGAGAAGAATAATAGTTGTTATTCAAGAAAATTTAATATACATCCATTTCAACTCATATAGCTGTAGAAGCATACAAATACAAGCAATTTGAAGAGAATGAAAAAGCATTTGCAGAACTCTATAGTTGCTAGTGCTACCTGTGACTATTAAGTTGGTAGACAACTTATTTGCTGAGATATCTGATCAAAAAGCAGTTGCAAAACTGTAAATTATAAAATATTAATGCCATTCACTATGTGATAATTGTAATTATTAAGTGGTTGGACAGCTTACTTGTTGAAGTATCTTATCAGAAATTACAAAGCTGATGAAGAACACATCACTGGGATCTTTCTGAAGTTCCGAAAGGGAGCACATAAAGCATAAATTGCATATATGGAATAGTGAAATCGCAATGGACATGAAACCGATAGTATCCCATCTGCATTTAACAATACAATGGTCAGGTGAACGATAAAGAAAAAGACAGAAATTCAATATTGGGACGACAAACACACTGGAATATATTTTAACAGCATTGACTATCATAGCATAAGGGAACAAACAATAATAAATAAAGAAATAAATATCAGAACATTCAATCACAGCTGTCTTTTTACCATATAATCAAACTTAATTTCTCTTATGACCCAAGTTTGGAAACAAACAGTATTTCTAGAACTCCTAACAACAATAAGAAGGATATAACAGAGCAATTTAACTTGTGACCGATTCAAGCGAGAGAAAAAAGAAGTCAATGTGTTCTGGATGAAATGTCAAGCCTTCCAGCTTTAAACTTTCAATATCTTTACATCTTCCTCGAGTTATGAACACCACAATTTAACCCCCACATCCACCCTCCAACACTGCCCCCCGAACAAAAAAGAAATGAGGCCTTATTTCATTTCCACTGAAACTACAGTAGCATTAACTGAGGCAAATAATGACAGTATTTACTTAATCATAGGTAATAAATTATAATTCGATATTCACATTAAATTCATATTAATTTTATGAAAAAGAAACAACGATCTTTTTCTTTTGATTTAAGCGATCAATCATTTCACATTTCTATGTTAGCTAGCAAACACTAAAGCAAGAATAGCCAGAAGTTTTACCAGCAAAACATTCTCCTTCAAAAGAAAATACACAGTCACTGCAGCACTTATCATATTATTGTCTCAAACATGAGAAAAGTCATAATTTGCTATGCACCTTAACAAACTGCAATTTGTTATCACCATGTGCGGTCAGTTAGACTTGAAAATTCGAACTCCAACTCTGGTGGCAAGGAAGAATCTTTAAATATATACATATAAATCGTTTCTTTGACATTTGAAAGACACACCACAAAAAGTAGTAAAAAATTTCAAATATTATTAAGTTATTTCTAGAAAAATGAAGCAGTAACCATAAAAATTTACTTTTCTCCTTATGTGACTTGAACTTTGATTTAATCATGGTAGGAAAACTCAAAAGAAACCCACAACCAACATTCCACACCTGAGAGTGTCTGTACCATGTGCCCGTTCCAGTTCCGCATACCAAAGTAATTCAAATTGTATGTTATTTACTTGGGACTGAATCGGTGGTACAAGGACCTAAATTGGGGCAGATCTTCTATTTATTCCAATATACGGCTGTTCCTCCCAGCCTATTGGTTGGCCCCTCTTAGTGCATACCTCTTCCCTTCAGAGGAAGGGGTAGCTAGTGGATGTATGGTTTTGACTCGCTTTAACTCCAGAAGCTGGTGCTAACACCTCTAATTTATGAATCAACAGGAAAAGAAAGAGAAATGAATAACTAGGATATCCATATTACTTAAGCATAGAAGAAATGATCCATTTTAGTAAGCAAAAAGGGATTTGACCCTGATGTTCCAACGTCCATATGAATGTGTTCATGTTGAACACTGTAAGTTTAACAAAATCAAGCTATGACTACCGTTCTCAAAGATCATTGGTTCTCCAGAAGAAAACAAAACAAGAACTATAATTAGTATGTCTAAAGTTCTCGACATATATGTAACTTTACTTAAATAGTCAAGGTACTTAAAAGAGTTAGGATTGATAAGAAATGTTTATCATTAATAAGAAAATAATTGTTCCAACATCTAACAACCAATGATTTTATAACCAGTTAATAATTATCATATTGGTTCCATTGCAAAGATACTTTTACTTTTTGAGGACTTCCATCTCCATGTTGTGCCTATGCTATTATCCTCACATGCCTAGCAGGAGAATGTAGAACTGCAAATCAAAATTCAAAACTTTCATTTGTGGTCTTAAGTGATTCCTTCCCAATTTTAACTAACCTAGAAAGATATAAAGAGAAGTAAGACCTAATAGCCATACCAACCATTGCCTGTCTCTTTCTGCATCAAAAAAATGATGACATCTAGTTTGAGCCATTCATGATTCACGAGCAGGGAATATGCATTCACTTCCCAAAAACAGATGAAGGAAATAACATATAGTGGCGCTATCAAAGGCCAGGAGTCTGTATCTACATACTGAAACTAAAACTATTGACATATATGTGAGAAAACCCCATTTCAGTAGCTTCACATATTGATCAAGTCCAACCAAGCAAAATTTTGGCACAAAGGAATCTGTTAATGCAAATATTAACCCATCCAGTACTTGAAACAGTCATTGCTTTACCCCTCTTTTTTGGATTCCACAACTTGATGGACTGTGAGGAAAATGTCTACAATTAGACCTCAATGTGAAATTTATTATGGTAGAGGAAACAAATCTGAAACAAAGGTGAGAATCAAACACAACCTGTTAGTATCAACTCACAAGACAGAAGGCAGAAAGCCCCAACCCCCTGTTCCCTAAAACAAACAAATTGAATAAGAGAGCAGCACTATTTTGAATTATATAATATAATAGAGTTTTTGAGACTGATTGCTTGAATGCATAGCAGAAATGATACATGTAGCAAATCTTTTATGACTGAAGTTGGTAGAACTAATGCAATTTTGTTTCTCCTGTCTAAGTTGCCAAAAGTCTGCAAGTCCACACAGTTTTACTTCTGGTTTGGACTGACACAAGGTGACAATTTTCTGATTGCAAAAAACAAATTGCTGTTTTACGCTCGGGCAACATGGTTCAAAGCATTGCATCATAGCAACACAAACGCCACCATTATGAAGTCATCGGTGAACAAAAATACTGAGGAATGTTTTTCTCAGATGAATAAATCTCCAATGAATACTGATTTCTGAATGATTCTCGATCATTTGTCATAATCATCTGTAATTCCTTTACATTTCACGGGGAAATAGTGTACAGATCATTTGCTCAACTACGGAATATCAGCATTAATATGGGGAAAAACAAATCTGTTTCCCAGAGTTGTTTCATCACTTCTGAGGATGATTTAGGCACACATAATTTCAGGCACTGACAAAGTTACAATCCAGTGATGTACAAGCTGGCAGCGAAAACAATGTCACGCTTTATTGCATTGGAAGCAGTTTCCATCTTCTTGTACAGGGCAGAATTGCCCATAATAGCTGCAGCATTTCTAAATTGATATGTTTCATCCAATCTGATGATGATTGGCACAATCAGGCCTTCAGGAACATGCATAAAGGCTACTGCTAAGTTAACTATTTGAACAAGTAAATGCAAACCTTTGCCCATTCATAAACCACTTCAACAAGACCGAAATTCAGATTGTCTTGTGCATACTCCTTAGGATCTATCTGTAGTTTGAAACGGGCTTGAAGCTCCCCAAGTCTTATAGCTGTATTGTATAATCTGGATTCAATAACACCTGGGATTAGATTGACAACTAAATAAATATAAAATAGCACGGGAAAGAAATGAAACAAGAACCATCGATGTCGATCATAATATCAAAAATGAAATTCTGTCATAACTACAATCTAGGATTTCTCAACGGTACACCTGCCGAAGCACAGAAACTCTCTCCAGGATTTCTCAATGAAACTCTGCAAGAACTAATACCTAGGATTTCTCAAGCACACACCTGCTGAACCATAACCCTCTCAGTCTCTCATTTCTCATACAATCATTGGCACGATGACATTCAGAAAGTGAACTTTACCTCCAATGAAAGGTAAGTGCCAAAATGATATGGATATCCTACTGTGGGAGCAGCATGCAGTAAATCCTGGAAAGCTCTAGATGCACAACATTTGAAATGTTCAATTCCAAAGATTGTATTTGAAAAAAAAATAGATATTAGCCATCATTTATTATGTAGCAAAAAATCCAACAATAAGCTCTTATATAGGTTTAAAGAGAGTAAAGGAAGAAGAAATAAAGGATCTAACCTTTGTTTAGCCATAGAAAGTTTAGAAGTAACAGAAGGTTGAGAAGTATTCTTCGGCTGAAACACAAAGGCAGACATTACAGCTACTGCTTCTTCAGGTTCCAGGTCATCAAGTTGATTCTCAAATAAACACTCTGTGCATATCTACTCCTCCCCTGAGTTCATCTCACAAGTAACACAACCTTTAATTTGAACTACAAGATCAGCATCTATACAACCAATTTCCTTTAGAACATCGATCTGTATATAAGTTTAAAACATTCAGAAGAGGTTTTGATAATGAATCATGGGATTATTAATACCAAAACAATTGGGGACAATAAAAAAGTATACACGGCCCTGAAAGTCTGGCATTTGTTGAAGTGTTTCATCTGACATTTGAAATTTTAGAGCATTAACTTCCTTTTTGTGCCTCTTATTCTCTTTGGCTAACTTCATGTGCTCCTCCAGTTTTACACACTTGTTTTTGCAATAGGCTAATCCATTTCTAGTATGCTTCCACAAGGTTCATGTCTTTCAGCTTCAAATCTGAAATAGGATCACCAGTTCAAAAGTCACCTTAAGGGGATGTATATCTATAAACTAAAATCAAAATACACAAGGTACCATCTACAGTTGCTGGCTATTTAGAGTGCCAAAAGGAGACATTACAATTAGAAAGGCGTGCATTTGAGTTGAAAGCTAGATACCCATTCAGTCATTATGTTAGTACGCTTCATAACTGCATGGCTCTTGCTTCCTTTATCTAATTCATGCTTTTATCTTCCACAATCATTGGTTCTCAAATTTTCACGTGTTCGAATAAATTTAAGCATAATCACAGCCAACAAGTAACAAGCAAATGTGGCATAAGTTAACCAGAGTTGCTGTCCCATCCGAATAATCTAGCAACAAATTCAGCCATCAATTTCAAAAATCATTAACTGACTGATGCATAACCGGGTTTACTTAGATCACCACCAGTCCACCCCAAAAAGATAACATTGTTATCTGTGGAACTGGAAGAACCAGAGACAGGAAGATACTTTAAACTTTTTCGACCCCATTATGTTTTAGTAAATGATGTCACTGAAGAATCTGATCACACAAGCCCAAATGGAGGACTCCAAGACTCAAAATAATTCCCTACACCTGACAGACAAGCAAATTTTGTTCCACTTGAAAAACAAATTATACTTCATAAAATTTCACTTTGAAATCTATAATTCAGCTGCATCGGTTGGAATCCTAGACATTCTCAGCAACTAAGAGCTGCAATGCTGTACTACGTCTTAGAAACATACAATGAGTAAATGATGCAATATGAAAAATGAAAAAACCCTGATTCCAGAAAGGTGCTCAATTCAAACTAAAAACGACAGAATTGGATAAACTCAGGCACTTCTCAGCCAAACACTAGACAACAAAACGACTTCACTTTTAAGTAAAGCATCAAACCATTACAAACAGAAGTTCAAATGCTTGTTATCGTGTAAAGGATAAACATAAAAATAGAAAAAAATTACAGAGATAAAATCGGAGAGAGATTTTACGGGGTCGGTCCGGTCTTCCGCGGTGTATAGCGGCTCAACCCAGAGACGGCCATTGCGGCCGGAAAATACCAGGGTTTTTACCGGGCGTGGTCCAATTTTAGGGGCCATTTAGATTATTAGTCTCCGTAACAAATTTTTTTTATTTTGGACCAATTGTTTGCTTTTTAACAATTTTATTCTCTATTAATGAAATTTCTATATCCTATTTATAAAATTCATTTTCCGTCGATGAATTTCATATTTATTTAATGAAATTTTATATTTTTGAATAAATTTTATTCTCTTTCCGTAAATTTTTTATTACTCAATTAATTTTTTATTCTCTTGATGAATTTTTATTCTGACAATAAAATTAATCTTTCTCAATAAACATATTTTTATTTAATTGATTCACTATTTAAATTTTTAAATGTAAATAAAAAATTATAATTAAAATAAATAAATTAGTATTGAATTGATAAAAAATAATTTTTAATTATTTTTTCAAATATTTACTAATTATTTCTCAAAATTTACATAAAAAATTACAATCAAATAAATAAATTTCAAATTTAAAGTTATAAATTTATCAAGTAATTAATAAATAAATGATATTTTTATCTAAAATTATTATAATTTATCCTGAATATGATATATTTGAAAACTAAACCATAAACGTAAATGAAAAGTAATTTAAACTATGTAAGTCAAAAATCCAAAATATCATGGATTTGGTTTTAAACATAGGATCAAAATGTAAAATTTTAAAATTGTTTGACATTATTTATCAATTCCAAAAGTTTGGAAGTCCTAAATATCCCGTAAACTTTTAGGTATACACAAATTTGATTTATAAAAAAAGAATTGCTCAGCCCAAAAGCTCGAGGAGAAGGAAAAAGTGTAATAAATCAAAATTTGAGGAGTGATTTCTTTATTGTTTTGATATTTTGACAAAACTTAGGGTTTCCAGTGAAACTCCCACAATCATTGCACACACAGCATAATTTAATCGGTTTCTAAGTTCTTTACCTTGTGCCTACGTAGAACGATAATTTTACCTTGTGCCTTCTTACACCTAAAACAATTTTATCCGCAAACTCAACCCTACTTAATTTTTAATAAATTTTAAAAAATAATAATAAATAAATTTAAAATTCATAACAAATTTAATACAAATATGAATATAAATAAATATTCACAAGTAAATTCACAGATATATCTGTAAATATATTTTTAAAAAATTATCAAAATAATATCGTTTTGATATTAATATCTTTATTTTTTTACATCTATTTATATCTATTTGTCTATTATATTATCTCATTATCAATTATTTTTTAAATATTTTTATTCTATAATAATCATTCTATACAATATATATTTATTTATTTTTTTAATTATTAAATTATAAATATAATTTTAAATTAAATTATTTAATTTAAGTTAAAAATATTAATTTTAAATAATTGATACATATTATTAAAAGATAAATAAAAAATAAAAAATTAATAATATTAAATATTATTTATTAACTTTAAATTTTAAATTTATATAAATTAA
>JAXCLQ010000005.1:11152550-11163138 GCA_035584115.1 Cedrela odorata | reverse complement strand
TGCTTTTAGCTCATGGTATATGTAACGTAATTTTGGGTAGTTCCTTCTAAAACTTGCCATGTTATTTGGATCTAAAAGTTTCATTTCTAAACGTGGATTTACACCTGGTGCTTTATGGGTTATTTTCCATTGTTATATTGGTCGATGAGCCCTTCTCTGGAAAATATTCTTAAACCTTTAATGATCATTGGGCAAAAGAATCTGGTGGTGTGATCATCTCATATCGTCTTACCTCCTTATCAATGTCAAATCTCCAGTTTTATTGGCTACCTCAGAGAGACACATTGCATTGTTAATTTGAGTCAAGTTGGTATGCCTGATGTGAGTTATTAGGAAAACATTTGCTCTCAGATTCTCTGCTGGCAACGGGAAATTGTGGGGAGTCTTTCGCATTCTGTGTGATTTCTGAAAGAATACGTTTTTTTTTTTTTTTTTTTTTTTTTTAATGTCTAATGTTCCCTTCATAAATAGACAGGAAATCTGCTGTGATTTTTAGAGTGAGCGTTTTCAGTTTCATGTGGTCTACCGTTGCCAGAGAGAAACAAACTAAAAATATTACGTAAATTTAAAATTAAATTATTATTGAACTTTGATTTGTGCTAACAATCTCCTGAATAAATACATTATTTATTGATTTATTTTTGATAAATAAATATTATTTATTTTATAAGTTTAGGTTTCTTCCAATATTTAATAGTAAGATTTAAACTTGGATATTTAAAGTTAAAATCTTTCCTTTTATTTTCAAATTATCAAAGGCTCTCTTCTTCCTCTATTATTATTATTATTATTATTATTATTATTATTTTCTTTCAAATAAAGATATATTTATAAATTAAAAAAAAAACACTCTTTAAGTTATATAATATTAAAATTGATCCTAAATGTTATGGTAAGACAATGTTAAATCAATTTTGATCTAAATTTTAAATTGATTAAAAATATTTGTTTTGGTTGAGATTGAATTGACAAGTGTTGATTTAAATTTATTTTTAATTTTATTATCAATTTTGAAATATTGTATTAGTTAAATATAAATATTCATTTTGTATTTATTAAAATAATAAAATTTATTTATTTAAATAAAAGTAATTAAATAAGATTTGATTTGATTTTTTCGATTTTTATAAAATCTAAATTAAAAAAATTAAATCTATACTTATTCATTTTAATTTTTTTAAAAAAATTAAAATCAAATTAACAAAATTTCAAATCGATTTGGTTAAAATCTATCTACTCCTAATTTAATTATTAAGATTTGGTTAAAATATATATCTTTTTGTGTATTTTATATTTAAAATATGAAATTAAAAATTTAAAATAATTATTTATGTAAGAGTTAAAAAAAAAAAAATTAAATATAATATACTCGCACTAAATCCTAATTCTTATTAGATTGTTGAAATACGTATTAAATTTCGACCGGTGATCCAACACGTTCCATCCGGTTTCATTTTCACGGCCTCAATTATTATGTGGCTCAAGTTATAGCTTTATTTCTCACCGTTGGATTCTCTTTACTTTCACGAAACCATTAGCAGCCAGCCACGACAACCAGTGAGGGCATATCCGTCATTTATTTGTTGCCCTACCCTATCTCTTCCTTAAAAAAACTGTTCACCATTACGTGGCACACTCGCTCTTACGGACCCCAAAGAAGAATCCAACCAAAATTAAATGTGGTTTCACCTCCGGTTCTCTGGAAACTTCTGTTATACTATTTACACATAAGGCGCTAGCCATTTGTCCCGTCGCATTATAGTGCGTGATTTTGTGAGATCGAACGAGAGCGAGCCCTAACCTGACGAAACATCGGGAAACACACAGAGAGTTCGTCGTTTTGGTCACTTTGATATGGTAAGTTCGAGCTTTTGTTTGGATTGACGATAAAATTTTAGTACAACAGGAGTAGAATAAAAGTTTTATGCTGTAATTTGAATACAATATTTATGATTTTGACATTTTGTCTATAATTCATTGTTTCTGGAAATTAGGGGATACAGAAAATTGAGCTTGAATTCTTTAAAGATGGCGTTTGGGTGCGATTTTAGAATTTGAATTTATATTTAAAGATAATATAGGTTTTCCTTCTTTCTAAAGAAAGAACGTCAGTGAAATTGGTCCTAAATTTTTTTTTTTTTTTGTTTCTGTGGCTCATTGAAAATACCATAGGCTGGAATACTATGTGGTTGAGAATAAATTGTTTTCTTTTGATTTGTTGTAGATGTCTTACTCTAGGAGGTCAAGGTATTCACGCTCTCCTTCACCATACAAGAGATACAGCAATTCAAGGTCTCTCAGCCGATTAAGGTATTGTAGTTGTAGATGCTTTTGCTTAGCTGGTTTTTTTGTTTGTGTATTATTGTGTTTTGTGCCTTTAATTTTGTGTTTCAATTTCCTTGGCAGGAGCCGAACACCCGATGTGGAAAATCCTGGAAACAATTTGTATGTGACAGGATTGTCACCTCGTATCACTAAGAGAGAACTTGAGGAGCATTTTGCAACTGAGGGAAAGGTTAGGATTACGTGCATCCTTTGCTTTTATATTTCTCTAAAGGAACACTTATGATTTATGGGTGTGATTTTTTATGTTTTTTCTGTTTTCAGGTGATTGATGTCCACCTTGTTGTTGATCCTTGGACAAGAGAGTCGCGAGGATTTGGGTTTGTTACAATGGCCACTGTTGAGGAGGCTGAGCGTTGCATCAAGTATTTGGATCGTTCTGTTCTTGAGGGTCGTGTCATTACTGTGGAGAAGGTATAAATATTCACATTTAAGGCCTGTTCATGTTACTGGGTGATTCATTGAATTGTCAATTACTACTCTCTTATTACTGTATTCGGGTTATGGATGGTTTGTTATTGGTTCTTGGAATTTGAAAGTTGTTTGCTTCTTTCCATTTGGAGTTTTTGTGGCAGCAGGTTAGCTGTGTGTAGCAGCTCTTCACCAAACTCCAAAAGTCATACAACTTAACAAACAAACAAATCAAATACATCAACAAGAATCAGACTGTTAGGGTTGTATGCCCTGCATTTCTCTCTTATTTTAACCATTAAATCTTGTGCTGTTCAGTTTATTATTACATTGTCAATTCAATCATCAATTTTATGAAATTTAGTAGATTTGAATTTATTTGTTTGATTTATCCTAACTACTAAAATGATAGGGAAAAAGTAAGGAAATTAATTTACCTTCCTGCATCTCCTTTTTTGGTTTGGTTTGCTAATTTGTCTACCTTGTGCATATCTTGCAGGCTAGGAGGCGGAGAGGACGAACTCCTACTCCAGGAAGGTATTTGGGGCTGAGAACCGTTCGTGGTATGGTGACTTTTATGCACCAATTGAGTCTTGAAAGGGTATCTGTTATTGATGGGTTGTAGACTTGTATATCTGATTATCTTTGACACTTGCAGATTCAGTACGTCGTTGTTCGCCTAGCTATTCTCCATCTCGCCGGTCCCCAAGCTACTCTCCATATTACAGGGGCAGAAGTCGTTCGCCACATTATTCATCTGAACGGAGTAGGAGCAGAACTTACTCTCCTTGCCATGGAAGGAGAAGGTCTTACTCTCATTATAGTCGATGGAGATCCTACTCGCCTTACTACCACCATCGCCGTTCGTACTCACGACCGCGTTCCCCTTACTGTAGGTCTCCTGATGACCGCTATTATAGAAGGCGTGACCGCTCATACTCTCCATATGACTCCAGGTATGATGACCGCTACTATCGAAGGTGTGATAGATCCTACTCTCCCGATGACTCAAGGTATGACTCGCCGGATAATCCTTACTATAGAAGGCATCGGTTTCAATCATTTTCCCGAAGTCCTACGCCAGCACGAAGGAGGAGCTCTAAGAGAATCTATTCACGCAGAACAAGCTCTAGGCGAAGTTACTCACGCAGCATTTCTCCAAGACCAAAGAGCTCAAGGAGGAGCTACTCTCACAGTGTATCTCCAAGACCTAGGAAGAGTGTCTCCCGTGGAGGGTCGTCCAAGCGGGGAAACTCATGCGAGAGTTGCTCAAAGAGCTCTTTTAGGAGCGAAAGTGCATGTTCCAGATCTGTCTCGAGATCTGTTAGCCCTAGGTCTGCTTCACCATCATCATAAAATCAGCTTAAATGTTCTTCTGTAGTCATGTAGTGGCCGTGTTCTAGAGATCTTGTCATATTATATTGTATGTCTGGAGTTTATTATTGGGCTTTGTATTTACCCCTTTTTTGACTGTTATTAATGATTGGCTTCAGGAGCATTAACTTAGTTATGCTGGTTTCTTTGGAATGGATTAATTTGATTTGATGTTTGTTGCAGTTGGTTTTGTATTTCATTGGGATTCGTGACTCAGGCCTGTTAAACTAAATTTTCGATGAATATCTCGGTGTTTATCGATGTTTAAGTTCGCAGTTTAGCCAATTATAACTGAATTGGCGTTCTTATTTATGTTGACTGAGGCTGTGTGCTATCATCATACTCTACAAGCAGTTGATTGCCGAATGAGATTTGTAATGGTGCCCAGAGGACGTTGTGCATGTACTCGGGGCATTCTCATTCAATTTAACTCATTCTGAGTGGGGAAAATCAATGTGAATGCAATTGGCTTGTGTTAACGCAGTTTTTCCTCTGACCAGGCATCCTTATCATACTGAAAAAACTGCTCAGCACGCCTATGGGCCATGGCAGGGCAGCGCTTGATCATTTTCATCTATATTTGTATTGTTGTTTCAACCCTGTTCATTGTAACTCTACGCAAAAACTATGTGCTTGTAGATAATAAATATCGTTCTTCTAAAACTGGAAAATACGTATACAAATAAGGGTGTTCTATAGCTGGAGAAGCATATATAAATAAGATTCTTCAGCAATAACAGCTCAAGGTATCTGACAAAACAAATTTTCAAATAAACAACTGTAGGTTAAGATGGTGAAGCAGAGTATCTGGCTTATAGATGCCCACAGATTGTGGATTCCTAGACTTTTTCTTCCCATCTCTGTGTTTTCTTAACAGTAATTATATAAACTGTGCTATATAAACAATTTCAGCAGTGGAATCATGGTAGTAATTATGGTGCACGGCATTCCTCAATGTTCCAGATTTCCTTGGCATACTGAGCTATTGTGCGGTCACTGCTGAATTTGCCACTGCCAGCAGTACTTAATATAGACATCTTTAGCCACTTCTTCTGGTCCCTGACAGGTTACACACATTGTAATAGTGTAAGATACATATTAGAGGCTGCAAGTCACTATACTTGATATCATAAATTTAAAAATTATAGAAAAACTGAAAACTCCATTAAGGCATAACCACAGGTCTATAGCTCATATGATATACCAGGATTCAAGTACAGAACAGCAGGACTTGAAGTCACCACATTTGGGGATCAAGCATTGACCTACGGATGTCAGTTCGGTTAGAGCATGAGACTTACATTAATTGGTGCTAACAGGTGAGCTAATTTTGTTTACTGACAGCTAGTTTGTGCAATCACTATATTTGATCTGAGGATAAGATTGTCTTAGCCAGACCGAAGAGAGGTTGAGCAACAACTTCCTAGTGTCTGGTTTTCTAGCAAATCAGGAATGAGTCTGATATTTTAGATCCATGGAAGGGTACGTCTTGTTTTGGCTGGGAAAGAAACCCATTTATGCTTTGCGTAAAGAGAGACAATAATGTCTAATTATGATCATAGCAAGTCTTGTATAGGAGGTTTTCATATATCTTGTTTGGCAAGCAGAAAAGTTAATGCATTATACGTCTAGATGGATATATAATACTTTTGGACTTGATATTAGAATTGTGATGTCTTACTTGTAAGCTTCATCAACTTTTTCTTGAGCATCTATGTAGCTTGGGAAGTCGTAACCAACCAGAAAATAATCACCGCAACCATAACCTGAGTTCCCTTCCAGGGAGTCAAGGAGTGGGTTGTAGTCATAGCTTCCAAATGCTCCACTTCTTATAAATTTCTTGGCCTCCTCAAAACGAGGATCTGGTTTGAACTGTGTGGTTGACAAGGACTAGTGTTAGACGAGGAAAGTTCAGTTGCATAGTCAATTTAAGAGAATTTACATGGTCAGGAAGAGCAGCCAGATTGCTTGAAGCAAAGAATAATTCATACGAGCATCAAGTAAATGCAATTACAAGATTGTTGGGTTCCAGATCACCATCACCCAAATGGAAGTAACATGTTACTTTCCATCATAAAAGAGCTATATTTTTTAAGAGAATCAATCAAAATAATATAATTGTTGATTAATCCACTGAACTAAGAAAAGGAACACAATTTCATAGCAATCCATCTTCTCTTTCCTTCCGCAGCCTAGGGACTTGTTCAGCTGTTGCACCAAAGAGAAAGAAATTCTCCTCTTGTATTTCCTGCCTGATTTCGACATTAGCTCCATCCAATGTTCCTATTATTAGGCAACCATTGAGAGAAAATTTCATGTTGCTTGTGCCACTAGCCTCCATGCCTGCTGTGCTGATATGCTGAGACAGCTCACTTCCTGGAATAAGCAACTCGGCAACAGATACATTGTAATTTGGAACGAATACTACCTTCAAATAACTATTGACCTCAGGATCGGTGTTCACAACTTCACCAACATCAGTCACCAACTTAACTATTCTTTTAGCATTTGTATATGTTGCAAATGCTTTCCCTCCAATCATAATGGTACGTGGAGTAGTTTTCTTCCGCTCCTCAGGGCTCATCTCCTGTAATAGTTAATTTATAAGCCAGCCTTAAGTTTAGAGTGAAACTGCTGTAGGATATATGCTTATGACAGAATACAGTAATGTACATGCATGTGTGCAAAAAAGTATACATATGTCTATATATATGATGAAAGGAAGTCATTTTATACATCACAGATAAAGACATGGAATTAAAACTTAGGGTATAATTAACAAGATATTTCTAAGTTCATATCTCAATATTTCATTTTCCAAAGTTGAAATGCAGTAATGAAGCTGTGAGCAATGCATAAAGATGAAAGTAGCATTTCTGGTGCCAAATCACCTAGTTTGATTCTAAGTATAGGTGTAGCATATTAGAAGAACCAGATGGAATTGTGATGCAGACAGTTTAATTATAAAGATCCCAGTACTTGGTGAATTGAGCTTAAATAATTGGTCTATGCGACTAAATTTGAATGAGAGTTGTCAATAAGAATGAACAACAACAAAAGTTGCAAGCACTGTACGCTTCTAATACCTTCAACTTCTTGTACCTATAGATTGCACCCAAAATATTCAGCAGCTGTCTCTTGTATTCATGGATACGCTTGACCTGTATGTCAAATAAGCTATTTGGATCAATGCTCACACCTGTTACTTGCTGTATGTACTGTGCCAAACGTTTCTTACTGGCCAGCTTAGCAGCTGCCCATTCAACTTGCAAGTCTGCATTGTCAGCAAACTATGGGGGAAAGTATCAGTTAAGAAAACTACATTACTGCAGATTGCAAGAATCATTTCCTTCTAGAAATTTTTATTTCATACATACCTGTCGAAGACCTACAAGTAGGTCAAGGTTGGTAACCCACTGCTCGGTTTTTAACCATTTTGTGATTATGTTACTGAGCTCAGGATTGGAAAACCGAAGCCATCGACGAGGAGTAATGCCATTAGTTTTATTTTGGAGCTTGGTGGGCCATATAGAGACATAGTCAGCAAACAACTCAGCCTTTAAAATGTCACTGTGTAATTGGGCCACACCATTTACCTACAGTGAAATCAGCAGTGTTAGACACTAAAGACTTTGTTTGAAGCCAATCAATAGCTGAAAAAACGAAATATCAAGGCTGCCTAGAAAAACAGAAGAGTTAGATAGTTAAGGAATAAGTAATGAGGGACAGGAAGGAAAGAAAATTTATGTATCCCAAAAAATAGTGATTCATTCCTCCAACCTAAAAATAATAAGATGAACATGGAAAACTATGACCTAAGACTGCATGCTTTTGCAATATGTAATAATTAAATAAAATAAATTCATTGTTTCAACCAGCAATAAGCTCACATTCTAACAATCAAAAGAGATCAGATTCAGAGGATGAATCCCTAAAATAAATAGCCTTTAACAAGATAGTTTACATTTATTGAAAACAGCTGTCCATATATGAAAATATTATAGGGACAACTTGATGATTTTGAGGAGAACTGAAGACAGAATCAAACGAGCTATTTAAGGCACTTCATCTTTAAAGTTCTACAAAATGGGTTTTTACCGTATGTGCAGATACCACACATAAGTTTGCCATCCTCACAACTGGCTTTTCAAGATTATTATCCAAGATGCACATGCTGGAAATCTTACTCTCAAGGTCATTCCGTGTGGAACGTACCATTGCAATGAACTGCAAAATACACAAATCTTAAGATTAGTATGCAATACTACACTTACAGGAAAGGAGAGAATAGATAACGGATACAGGCGATACCCTCTTGTCAATCTCTTCAATAATTTCCATATGGCGAGGAAGAAGCTTCCGCATTACCGCTTGTGACCACTTCTCGAGTGCTTCAGGAAGTACGGTGTGATTGGTATAAGCAACAGTCCTGGTTCCATTAAATATTTTACTGATTAGGTCTCAAAGCAATTAGGCACTAAAAACTGGCCAAAAGCAACTTGAGAAGAAGATGCTGTGAATTGAAATTTTTTCTGAAAGCAGAATAAGGCACCTTCTTGTTACATCCCATGCTTCATCCCATCCAAGTCCTTCCTCATCCATTAGCAATCGCATCAACTCTGGAATTGCAAGTGTAGGATGAGTATCATTCAGTTGTACAGCAACCTTGTTGGGAAATTCAGACCACTGCCATGATCCCTTTCCATTTTTCCTGTCCTTAAATCTAAGAATAATGTCCTGTATCAAGCTCAAAATTAGAGCCAAAAAGAAATGATAACATAAAGAAAACTTTAGAGGTTAAAATCAGCAGTACAATTGAAAGTAGGATGGCATCATCCTTCATGACAGCACATCAAATGTGAGATAATGAATCTAGGGCATTGAAACCGTCCTTAAACTTTTACATCATTCGAGCAGAAAATTCCCCTTGGGACTAAGACAGCAGAATCTGAGTTTTTAAACATTTTCTTTGAACTTGAATCCTAAGAAAGGTGTTCGCTTCTTAACAATCAACAAGTTCAAGTTAATTTCTGTACATCATGGACGAAATCATTGCATAAGACGGGTGTGAATCTCTTGGCGTAAATTGTTTGTCTTCGAGTTTTATTGGGCTAGATACAGGACAAATTTAACTAAATAGCAAAGGATCCTTGAGCCAGTTTGAAAAGCTGGCCTGTATAATCCTTAAATAATCACCATCTTTGATATACACAAGGAAAAATGCAGGACAAGAGATTTGGAAAGATGGTTTCTGCTTTCACCTTATTACTTCATTGTTGGTTTAACTGCTTCCAGATGGTTAAACTTACTATGAGAAAAAAAAAAAATCATAGACTCAATTCTCATCCAGGCTATTGGTTCCAATAGAAGTTCATTGTCATCTACCCTCTGTCCTGTTACCGTTTGCCAGCTTACCATGTTGAAACAGTTTAGCAACTAATTAAGGCTGAGGCTGACAAGACAAATACATAAAGAAGGAATGAAAATAAAGCTAAATTGGCCAACCTGAAGCGATGCACTGCAGAGGAAGAATTGTTGTTTCAGCCTTAAAAGCTTCCCACTTTCAGTAGCATCTCCAGGGTAAAGTACAGCACAAATCTGCAAATTAACCATATAGTGAAGGTAAGCATTACGTAAACATGCAAAAGGGCAGACTTGGACTTGCATCGTGAAATGATTAAAAAGAAGCTCAACAGAATAAAAACTGTTTCCTTTCTTTTTCCTTTAAAAGCTAGGCAACATAATATAGTCATTTATAAAACTCTTGCTATATAACTTAACCTAAAAAAGAATATAGAGAAGCTTTGTAATAAGTAGAGTTTTTTTCACTGAAAAACCAACTTTTAAGCAAATCCGGGAAGGTGACGGCCTACTATACTACTCACATTTTTATAAATTGAGAAGCACAAGTTCTTTCACATATGAGCATATTATCACTAGACTACCCTCTCTATAAGGTTTCTTGACAGCTAACCTGTTGAGCTCGAGAATGAAGCTGTGCGGCAGATTCATATTGTCCATCATTGAACTGAAATAGATTGAAATCCTCGGTACTAGCTTTTGCTTCCCAGAGACGAAGACTGATAGTGTTCTTGGTTTTGTAGCCAGGAATTGGTACATCATAAGCTAGAGCTTGGACAACTTCACCCCCAACCCATTTTCGTCTGTAATACATTAAAAGATAGGCATCACTTGATGAATTATATCTTCTAGAGAAACCAAACTGCTGTGTAGTTGAGAAAAGAATTGGAAATACGTAAGAGTATTCTTCTTCAAAGATGAATTTATAGCAATAAAAATGCATTTAGTACTGAACTCTACTTAATAAATATATTCCTTCTTAAATTAACACTTACGATCCATTTGGATTAACCTCAACATGGCCAAAGAATCTGACTGGGAATACCACATCATGCCTGACAACTTCCCAAGGACTAAACTTCTGCATCATTCCCAGAAA
>JAXCLQ010000005.1:11105659-11145184 GCA_035584115.1 Cedrela odorata | reverse complement strand
CCTAGCAAAGCTGGCCTCTTTCTTCAAAGGGAATATCCCAACCTCAGTTCCAATCGAAGTACTGGAGCAACAAAATATTGAAGTAAGTGGTGATAAACCATACGTAGCTCAACTCGACCCTCGCCACTGCTAGATGGAAAAGATAAAGTTGTATATCCAAAAAGGAAGACTCTCAGATGATAAGGATGGGACGAGAAAGATCAAAAACAGGTTGGCAAAGTACACCGCTATTGACAGAAAACTATACAAACGAGGTTACAGTATTCCGTATCTCAAATGCCTCGAACTCGAAGAGATGATATGAGTTCTTAAAGAAATTCATCGTGGAGTATGCAGTGGACATGGGGGAGTTCGGTCCATGACATACAAGATCTTAAGACAGGAGTATTACTGGCCTACACTCTTACAAAATGTAGCTCAAGTAGCAAAAACTTATTACAAATGTCAGGTATATGACAACATTCTGATGCAATCTTTTGAGAAACTGACATTCTTAACAAGCTTTTGGCCGTTCTCCCAATGGGGATTAAATCTCATTGGACCGTTGCCTCCTGCCCGAGCCAACACAAAATATGTTATAATAGCCATAGATTACTTCACCAAATGAGTAGAAGTTGAGTCATTGGCCATCATCACTGAGAAAAAATTCACAACGTTTGTCAAGTAGAACATTATCTACTAATTCGAGATACCTTAAGTTCTGATCACAGACAACAGAAAGCAGTTTGACAACTCAAGCTTTAAGAAATTTTGCATGGACTTTGCGATTAACTTCAGGCTTGAAACGCCTGCTTATCCAAAAGTCAACAAACAAGTGAAAACTGCAAACAAGGTTATCAAAAAGGCACTAAAAAAAAAAACTCAATGAGCACAAAGGTGCATGGATTGACAAGCTTCCCCAAGTTCTTTGAGCCTATAGGATCATCCTAAAAGTGGCCATTGGCGAGACTCCCTACAATCTCACCTTTGAATGCGAGGCAGTAATTCCCATTGAAGTTGGTATACCAACTTTTCAGGTTAGTAACTATGATAAGGCATCCAACGATAGAAACTTGCGGTTAAAATTAGATCTACTTGAAGAAAAAAGAGATTAGGTGATAATAAGGGCAACAGCCAACCAACAAAGGGTAGCCAGATACTACATAAAGTACGTTCAACATCGTACTTTCCAAATTAAAGACTGGGTCCTGAGACAGGTTACCTTGAATACCAAAATGCTAGGAGAAGGTATTCTCGGAGTTAATTGGGAAGGATCGTACAAAGTTATTCAAATTATGAGGGTGTTCTCGGAGTTAATTGGGAAGGATCGTACAAAGTTATTCAAATTCTGAGGCCTGAAGTCTACAAGTTAGAATCCCCAGATGAAAATAGGGTAAAAAAACCATGGAATGCCCAAATGATTGAAGTTGTATTACCTTTGAATTTATTAGAGATTTGTAAAACTTTTTCTACCCTAAAAATAAATAAAGTATTATTTTTCACTAAAGGCTTATGACAACAAAAGATACATTGATGAATAGATAACCCCTATGTTAAGGGAGTAAAAAAATACAAAGTCTGGAATAATATCACCCACAATTTAAAAAAGTCCGAAACTTGACCTCAGGACAAAGTGGTCCCCATAAATCCACATCTTAATCATCTCGGGATAATACTATCCACGGTTTAGATAAACCCTGAGCACGACCAGAGAAGACGCGCCCAAAACTTTGAAGAATCAAATGTCAAGTATAAGAAGTTTGCAGACCAGAAAAGACATGCCCAAAACTTTGAAGAATGAGACATGGTGATGGTTTATCTATGCAAGAAAAGATTCTTAGTCAACACTTATTCCAAGCTAAGTAAAAAAAAGATTAGGCCGTACAAGATCATCAAGAAAATTTGAGAATATGCTTATGAAGTTAACCTGCCTAAACACATGGGTATTGATTCTACATTCAATGTCTCGGATTTGTATCCCTACTATGGCGAGGAAATGGAAGAAGTCACTTGTAACACCATACTTTGGGTAAGTTTCTTCCAAGGGGAAGGGAATGATGCAAGCATTAATAGCTAATTTATAAGTAATTAATAAAGTCAAGAGTTAAGTCCTAGTTCAAAGGTAGTATTAATAAGAGTTAAAAGAATCAATCTTGTTATGTGTAACCCTTAGTAAATGAAGTCTAGAAAAACTAAGAGTTGTAAAGGCATCCTAGAAAGCATTAAAGACAGTTGTAATCTAGTACTATAAAAGAGAACATGATACAGTGAATAAAAGTCAATTTTACAACAAAATATCAGTGTTTTTCCATTAACTTACTAAAGCTACTATTCTAAGGTTTTTCAAGATTTCATTTCTTAAGAAATCTTGGCTCTGACGGTGTTAAGTAAAATTATCTCTAAAATTTCAGATATAGTAAACTGTACTAGTTTTCAGTTTACATCATATCTTACGAAATTATCGATAATTGAGATTAATGACAAATGCCAGAGGCAACCATTGGGCATTTACTGAAATGATACGAAAACTACAACCATGAAGATTTAAAGTCTTCTGGCACAAAAGAGGACTTGTTATTCATGATTTATTATGAAAAATTATCATGATTTTACTGTTCAAATACTTACTCAATGGATTTTGTTGGCTGAGCAAGTTTTCGCATCAAAAGTTGTTGCTGTTCTGGAAGTTTTTTTTGAGCATGGAATTCCGCAAAACTTCTTTTCAACATGTCCTCCACCTAAATTTACCCAGTCAACACTAGTAAAATGACAAATGGGTAACTGGTTTTGAGAAACCTTAGGTTTATTTAAGATATATAATTGCATTTAACAGAAAAAGGAAGAGTCAAGAAGGCCAAATTGTAACACATGTATAAACTTTACTTTTTTCAATTTAAATTTTTTTTAAAAAAAATGCATAATCTACATTATTAAGGTCCATTCCCATGCACAATGTAACACAATATTTGAAAATCAGTCAATGCAGTGATAAACGCCAAGGCGGCTAGCATAAATTTTTTTTTTTTTTAAGAAAATGGGTAACTTCAACAAATTGTTATCCAGTGCAAAATGTAAAGTTTTGCGTACCTTCAATTCTTCAACACGAAGAAGATGAAGGATCATAATATAAGTCAGTCGAAACTGAGACTCCAGCTTGGTTGCACTTCCAACTATAACATGTTTCAAATCCCTCTCTTCTGGGATCTCATCACGGCACATTACAACAACTGTACCAACTGTATCAATTCCTCTTCTGCCAGCACGACCAGCCATTTGAGTGTATTCTCCTGGAAGCAATTGCCTAAATTCCCTCCCATCGAACTTTCTTAAAGTATCAAAAACAACCTGCAAAAGATTTCAACGCAATCAATATCTGGCCTATGAACATGTCATATGTAGGCTACAACTGGACGCAGTAATCAAATTAGCATATAGGTTAAAGATGTTTCACATCAGTATTTTTTCAGTTTCTTAATTTTTAAGGAAAAAATAGCTTCACGAATCACGCCAGTATTATTACTCCTAATAAAGTATATAAATTTGTCACGCAGAACATTTTTGTGGTCAATAATTCACAATATTAAAAAATCTGGTGTACTGACTTCTTGGCAAATACAAAACAATGAAAGATCAACCACACACAAAATATGCTCTCATGGGCAAACAACAATTTCAATGTTTTGCTAAGCTGAAATGGCATACACACTTTCTGTTGGTTGAATTTTACCTAAAAAAATTAGTAAATGTGAACTTCAGTTATAATACAGACGATAAACCTACAACATAGATAGCTACTGTAGCAACAGATATTTCTGATTTTAACAACATATCAATCACTCACCGTTCTGGCTGGAGCATTAACCCCCATTGCAAATGTCTCCGTCGAAAACAAAACCTAGAGCAAGAATAGAGACAAGTGTCAATGACTCAGTTCCTAAATGACCAAATATAATCCAATCGGATGCCAAAACAAGGTGCATTTTCAACATATTTTAAGAAAATTTGTTCAAAAAAATGATTTCCTATGTTATTAACCTCTTAAAACATCACCAATGATAACCACACCATTTAAAAAAATGAAAAGGTGGCATAAATAATAGAGGCAGTCAAGCGACTACACAGCCTTACCTTAATCACACCTCGACAGAAAAGCATTTCAACAACTTCTTTAACTATCGGGAGCAACCCTGCATGATGGATGCCAATTCCCCGACGAAGAAGGCTTTGAACTCTGACAATCTATACACATATATCAAATTAACACGAATGGAATCCTAGTGGTTACTATTACAAAATAATCAATCAATCTATAAGCAGCAAACCTGTGGTAAATTTCGATCAGAACCCTTTAATCGTGAAAATGCTTTGTCACAAAAAATTCGGATCTCACTTTTCTCTGAACTACTAGTGAGGTCAGTGCCAGACATAGCATCAGCTGATTTATCACAGCGATTCTTTGAGAAACAAAAAATAACCACCTGAAAACACAAGTCAAGGCCCCAATGCTCAAAATATAATAAGAGAAGAGAAACCCCAATGACAATATTTCAATATTTTTCTTATTTGAAACATGAATGGATTGAAACTGTGTACTAAACTATTGGTCATCATAAATTTAAGCGTCAGCCAAGTTAAAAATCATGTAAAACTCCTAATAGAATTACTAATAACAAAACTGTAAAATATTTCTTCAATTCCGTCGGCTTATTTCAAGGAACCAAAGTCAAATATGACCATATTGAAAGCAGCAACTAGAGAGAATATTAATGATTATTTCATAGATATTAGAGCTGTAGCTGCAATGCCATGTTTTGACATAGAAACTAGAATTTGTATCTATTGATAACAATGAAAACTACGCATAAAACATGGTAGGCAATGATTTCCAATGTTTATTTATCATCAAAGGTGTTTTCCTTCCAAAAACTTCCTCCAATATTGGCCTGCATTTCAGAATTCAAAAGAATCATTGAGTCATCCTCTCCATGTTTGAATAAAAAGAAAAGGTGAAACAATAAAAAATAATTAATTCTGAGAAGTTACTGGAATGTCAATCTCAGATATGACCAGAATCAGTTATAAGCTCACTACATAAAAAAAGGTTATGTGATATAATCTGCATACTGGTAATAATGATTTCTTTGAGAGCTTATTTATTAGCATCAACCAGATAGAAGCTTCTGATCTCCTTGACCCCCAATTGTTCTGGTTACCACCATTATTTTGATTCCAACCACTTCCTGAGAAATTCCCCGAATTCTGAGGACCAGAGTGCTTATTCTGTTTACCACGATTATGATGTTCATGTTTTTGAGCCCGAGACCTGTCACGAGGAGCTGAAGACCCAGCATATGATCCAGCAGCACCACCAACAGCACTTGAGTTCTTCTTCTTGTATGCATCTTTAGCAGCTTTCAACCCTTGAGGTATAAAAGTTTCACTTTCACATACTTTATAAAACTCTCCGGAATAGAATACGCAGTGCTCCAGGGGAACTGGTCTTTTTGCAGTCCTAATAACAGAAACATATTAAAAACAGGAAAACTTTGACAGCGAGTTAACTAACATAAAGTAAAAGTCACTTTCCGCTGCATATAATAAAGGCAAGAAAAGAAAAGGACAATGGAAGACAATGAAGGACTCATATTATCACAGCACCTAAAAGAATTCAATTACAATCATCATAAAAATTTACTACTCACCCAGTAACACGAATTTTCTTTTGCTTTGTTCGACCAATCCAATCAGCAAACTCAACTGTGTTTGGAACCTGCAAGATAATAAACAAAAGTTTTTGCTCACCCATGAAAAAGATGTAAATAAAGAAAGGGATAATGGAACAGAAAATTAAGAACCCAAGCTCGTGTGTCTGTTTGGAAGCCTATAATTTTTTAAGAACACAAAACACATAGCAAATGACCCACTTTAGTTTGGAGAAAGTAACTTTAACTGTTATTTCTTAGACAATCATGACCTGTTATATTTTCAAGATATAGTCAATGATGCGACTATATCTCAATAGCAAGAAGCTATTCCTGCACCAACCTTTCACTTCAACCAGCTTCTGGTTTTCCAAGGGTAAAGAATTGGAGGCTACTTGACTATCTACTCAAATTAACAATTGGAAATTGCTTCATCCTCACCATTGAGTTATGACAAATCATGATCTAAAAGAGGAAAGTGACAATTGGACAGAATCAGCAAAGCCTTTCAGTTCTAGAAAAAGCAATCAAAGATCAGAGGTGCCCAAGACACCACATAAATTCAACAAATCCATCACTTTCTAATAAACATAAAGTTCATATGCAAGTCATTGCATGAGATGAACCACAAGGAATGTGCTATTAAAATTCTAGGGTTCAAGCTTTGCCCATCACGAGACCAATAACTTGGGGAATATCTTAGAGCCAGATAACTTTATCCTGCTTCAGAAATTACACAGATTGAAGCCCACATTTAGATGCTTCACATGCTTGAAATTGCATTTGAAGCAACAGGTACTGCTCTAGCAACAATATCACTCATAGCTCAAAAAAAGCAAGGAAAAACAAAATTAAAGACATTATCAATGTTACCAATGGTAAATTATCTTGCAATATTCAGTCAAATACAAAGTAGAAGCAAGTACCGTGGCTGAAAGGAGGATAATATTGATATTCCTTGGAAGCATAATTATAACTTCTTCCCAAACAACACCTCTTTCAATATCATTGACATAGTGTACTTCATCGAATATAACCTATCTTTTCATAGACGCAGAAACAAGACAAAGAAAAGAATTTCAGGAATAATGGTCAAAATAATTGCGTAAGTGAAGAAACTTGATCAATCAAGAGAAACAGGAAGTTACTCTTAGAAAAATAATAAATAAATACCACAGGAAGCGAATCCCTTTACCCATTCAATATCACGTATAAGATCAGCACCTCGGTAAAGCATTGACCTTAATATTTCGGTGGTCATGATGAGACAAGAAGCCTCTGGCCTCAAACTAACATCACCAGTAAGAAGGCCAACATCAAACTTCCCAGAAAAATCCCTATACTTTTGGTTGCTGATCGTTTTGATAGGAGCAGTATACACAGCCCTCGTACAGTGCTGCATGATATGAAAGAACACCATGAGTTCAGACAGAAATCTTGTAACTATATTCCAGACATCAGAAACGAGAAGATGCTCTTAATAAAAAAATTATATTTAATTGTAACTTTATTCCAGATATCAGAAAAGAGAATATACTCTTAATAAAAAAAACTATAATAAACCAATCCATCAACACAATGCAAAATGACCTAGCATTCGGAACATTCAGGTCATACTTTTGATGCCAAAGCAAATGCATACTCTGCGACAACAGTTTTTCCCGCCGAAGTATGAGCAGCAACAAAAACAGAATCCCCCCTTTCCAAATAATAGATAGCCTGTAATCGTAACCAAAAAGGAAATTATCTAATTTCAGAAGCTATATATCATCATATTAACAAAAATAAAAGTAAACATTTGCCCTATGGCTGAAGGATTAAGACATGGATAAAACTAGGTCCCTTAGAAACGCCCTGTGTAGCACCATGACACAAAAGTTTAGAGCAGATTTGTTAGGACATAAAAACTAGTTAAGCAGAAGAAACCAAGATTTTGGTCACAGTTGGAAGGTAGAATACAAATGCTGACCCATCCTTTTAAATTGTCTCAAGATTTCAAGCCAAATAATTACAAGGACTCTTAAGCCCCTCAGTTGAGCCAAACCTAAAACTAAAACCAAAATCAACAAGAAGAATAAAAGGTAGCCATGGATTTCACGCGAAAAAAAAAAATGAAGATACTGTTCGTTTGTGTGTTCACGGGACTAAGCAGTAAATTGAACCAGAAACCCAATTAAATATGTCCACCTTACAGCAAGTGCAGACTTAATCAAAGAATACAAGCAAAGAATTAAGTCAGCAAAAGCCACCATCTTAAGTTAAAAGTCAAAAGTTTTCATTAATGTCTTATCTCCTGCCAGAAAATTAACATTCCAAATTGAACCATAACTAATGTCCTCAATCAGTATGTGTGTGTGTGTGTGTGTGTGTGTATTAAAATAAAATATAAAAAAACAGTTGCATGAACTGCTACCTCCTTTTGGAAGTTATCCAACACAAAAGGAAAATCAAGTGCCAAGTCAGGAACGAGTTCATAAAAGCGATCTGCAATTGCTTCACTACCTCCAGTAACAGCCCAAGCCTGCAATACATGAAGGAAGAATATTAAGAGCGACAGATATGATATTGTTCACTCATGAGAAATTTGAGATAATCTACTGCTTATTGTAACTAATTACCTCCTTCTGCGGTTGCCCACCACCACCATCCAATATCGATGACGATCCTCCTGATTCAACTGATAATATCTCATCCAATGCAGATAGATCAGGCTCGTGAACACTTCTGAACCCATCAATCGTTTTTGCTTCAGCATCTGACTCAACAAACTCTGATTCTGACCGAGGAGCTAAAATAACAGCATTGATATGAGGAAAAAAATGCAAATTAAAAAAACTGCATGCATGCATGTAAAGCCTTCTTCTCTTACAGCCAAAGTTTGGGATAAATATTGCATGATGAATTGCTCATTCCATCATGACGAGAAAGTTAGATTCAACTGGATAACCAAACTTTATCTTGAATGACCTTCTAGCCTCAAAGGAAACAACCAGATGCTAGATCGATAAAAATGGTCAAACTAAGAGAGATTTCCAAGTTACGTCCTTCTCCCGACGAATCTCTCTCAGGGACCAACCAATATTCAACAAACTGATATGTGGGTCTTAAGTAGGGTAATCAACCTGATTGCCATTTTCCTTAACCACTTCTCTATGCAACTTCCAATAAAAAGAGGACCGGAAAAGCAAATATTTACTAACTAACTATATGTGTAATTTGCATATTAACTTCAGTTTTTTCACCAACGGCAAAGCAGCTCTAAGATACTTCCAAGATAAAAATAAAAATAAAAATATATGTGCTTCTTTGACTAATATTCATTGACATTCCTAAATATGATTCATGCTTGATTTTGGAGACTTATTCAGTCTCAACAGTACAATCCCCAAAACTCCCAAAATGTAGAACTTGTTCTAAATAGTAATGATTAGTAAATATCAAATTTGTTCCTGCAAAGCTTGCATAATCTTTAAACCATCAGCCACTGGAGAGAAACTTAGTTATAAGAATATCCTGCATTTCTAGCAAAAATTTAGTCTGTCTGAACTGAGTCAATTTAATGGCTCAGCTGCTATGCAGGACATTAAAGTTGTAGCAAGTGGGCAATCTCAACCATATAAGTCAAAGCTGGGCTCATTGATAAACTGTTTATCAACATAGTGTAGGTTGGTCTTCATTCCCGTCGGCAATTAAATCAAGGTAAGCTCGCTAAGCTTCTTTATTTCTATTTACCCTAAAGCATCAGTATTTCACATACAGATGAATCCATAAAGAAAAAGACTAAGTGCAGATAACACATACCATCTTTCTCCAATTCTGCAACATCTTCTTCCCAAGCCTTTTTGAACAAGTCATCGAACTGTACAGACAACTCGGTCTGAAAATACCATTGACACATTAGACATTAATCAAAAACAAGATGTTAGACAATACTCTGGTGTGTTTCTCAAAAACCACTTCAATTCAAAGCACAGATGCATGAACTTCATGTGCTTAATTAAACTAGTAAGTGCTAGTTTATTGTAAGCCCTAAGTATGTTAACTAATACATTGTGAAATGACAAAACTATACAAAACTGACCAACTTTTCATCTGAAGAGTTGTTGAGCGAACTCTGGTCCTGATCTTTGTAAACGTTCCACGAGCAGGGATATGTCTTGAAACAGGGTAATGTTAATAGAAAAAGAAAATATGTGACAATTAAAATTACCAATTATTACTCAAATCACACATGGTTTTCATCAGAATTTCATTAGCATCTTCAATCAAGTAAAATACCTTTAGTTCACCAAGGTCTAATCCTTGCTTAAAGATAGGAGGAACAACCTGAACAGCACCACCTTTAAGCATTTCTCGCACCCATTCACCATTAGAAGCACCATCTGGAAGAATCCTCTCTAAAGGTTGAGAATCCTCTAAACCTCCGGGACGAAAAGGACGGTTATTGATGCTTCCTCTAACAAAATCTTTCGCCGGTCCTGCCATGCGTGGCAAAGGACCATAATCTTGAGTTCCAAGCATCAGTTCTGATACATCCACCTAAGACGGTATAAAGATCCAATTCAATGACCAAAGCTATAAACAAGAAGGAAACAATGATAACAATCAATAATTCTATCAAAACTCCAAAATACCAAATCTAGCGGCAAAAGGGAAAAAAAAAAAAAGAAGAAGAAGATAAATAAAAACAATGCTACATCCAGTTATCCAAAGCATTCCTGCTGATTAAAAATACATATTTACTGAATGATCCCATTATACCTGCACTGAATTCGGTTCCCATTCCCCTTGTTTGGTTTGTCGTCTGAATGGTACCTCCCACACTGGAACCACAACAGACCGTGGCACAGATGGCTCTAGGGGTATTTTTGCCATGTCAAACCAATCAAAATCCCACTGCCTTCCAACTTTTTCTGGTGAAAATTCATCGGCATCCAATCCCATTGATAGATATTTATCCTCTATATGCTCCTTTATTGATTCAGGAGTTTCCCTAGGAAATGCAGGTGGCTGACATATACATAGACATAAGTTAGTAGTGTAAAAACAATACAATTCATATGGTAAGAGAAATTAAAACCTCCTCTATTTTGCCACTGAAATATGTAAATGGAGCACTCAGAGGAGTTTTTGCAAGTTTTAATTTACCAAGCATTTTCAACATAGCAGGCTATTTAATAACTGAATCAACCAAAATGTTCAACGTACTCTTGTTTTATAATTTCCCTCAACCTGACAGACAAGCAAATTTTGTTCCACTTGAAAAACAAATCATAATTCAGAAAATTTATTTATCACTTTGAAATCTATAATTCAGCTTTATGCAAGTCAAAGTTCAGCTGCGTCAGTTGGAATCCTACACATTCTCAGCAACTAAAAGCTGCAATGCTGTACTAAGTCTCAGAAACCATTTAAAGACATTAAAACAAAAAAACATATAACGAGTAATGATATGAAAATGAAAAAACCCTGATTCCACAAAGGCATTCAATTCAAACTAAAAACGACAGAAATGGATAAATTCAAGCACTCTCAGCTAAACCCTAGACAACAATCAAACGACTTCATTTTTAAGTAAAGCATCAGACCATCACAAACAGAATTTAGTTCAAATGCTTATAATGTGTAAATGATAAACTTAAAAAGAAAAAGATAAAAATTACAAGGATAAAATCGGGGAGAGATTTTATGGGGTCAGTCCGGTCTTCCACGGTGTACAGCGGCTCAACTCTGAGATGGCCACTGTGGCCGGAAAATCCGACCCGAAAAGCGAGCTCGTTTGAGGCTTGTATCCGATCCATTTACTTTAGGCGGACTCCGTTTTTGCTGATTTTGGGAATGTAAAGCTATTTTTGCTTCGTTTTTTGGTTTCAATGGTTTTTGGGTTTTGAGTCAACAATGCAGTGAAGAAAGGAATTTGGGAAATTTCAGTGTTTTTCTTTTACTGTACATGGAATATTTCTAATAATAGCCCGCTCGACATTTTCTTTTTATTTGTGATCAAAACTTTTGTTTTTGGATAAATACGCTCTTGGCACTTTTATAATAGTAGCCTACTCTACATTTTTTTTTATCACCAAAATTTTTATTTTTGGATAAACACACTCTTGATTCATTTAGAATTTATCCTCATTTGTTGTAAACTTTAAAATATAAAACATTTTTTTTACAATATTTTATAATTTTTTATATTAAATATTTTGTAATATTTTTAATTTTAACATAATATGAGTTTAGACCGTGTACGAAAAATTATTAAGTATAAAAAATTTATAGAGTAAATTATTAAATTTTATTTATAAAATTTGTTTAAAATATATAAACATTATTTTGACAAAAAATTTAGAGCCAGTTTAGACAAAATTTCAAATCAAATGGACACAAATCTAAGCGTTATAGTGAGTTCGGACAAAATTTCAAATGTCTCGAACACAATTCTTACGAGAGAAAAGATTTTGTGGTCCAAAAATAAAATTGTCAAAAGAAAAGCGTTTTTGGCCCCCCAATAATTTTTTTTTTAAAATGGGCTACAATTAACTTGGGCTAATGCCAACCTAACCCTAATTTCTTTCTCATCTTGCATTCCCATTTAAAATCACTAACTCAGTCTTCCCTCCTCTCCTCCACTGCTCCGTCGCCGCCGTCCTGCTTCTATTTTATTCTTTTAAAATAGCTCACTCACCTAGCAGCCCACGCACTATCCCACCGCATCTTAACCAATCCGCGGCATCGACGCTTTATCCCACCGCCGTTGCCGTCACTATATCAAGGTTAGCAAAGCTTTATTTATTTTATTTATTTGTTATATTAGGGTTGTTTTTCGTTTTATATTGTACGGACTAATTTCGAGGGCTTAATTATCACAATCAAAAAGCTTGGGCCGTATTTCAGACTCGACAAAAAACCGGGTCGGCCCAAATACAGTATTATTATATTTTATAATTAAAAATTCAACAGAAGGAAAATCCGAAAAAAAAGAAAGGCGTCGATTCTCTTCTATGAATTCTCTCTTCTTATCGTTTCCCTAAAAAGGAAGTTGATCTCTGGCTAGCGACTGACTAACCAACATACAAAGAGAAACTTAAGCTGATTTTGCAGAAGTTGGTTTGTCAAAGTTTCACATCAATACCCTAAGTTTCAAGGTACATGTCTTGCTTTGTTTCATTATGTTTATATATTTTATTGAAGTTCTTGTTAGTTGAATTCGCAAATTTGAAAACGCACAATCTATGTTCGTTGTAGATTTGGGTTTGGCCTTTGGTGAGAGAATTGGTTGATAAATATGTTAATTATATGTTTAGAATAGAACCCATTTGCTGCTGCCCACCACCACCATCCGATATTGATGTTGATCCTCATGATTCAACTGATAATATCTCGTCCAATGCTGATAGTTCAGGCTCGTTAACACTTCTGAACCCATCAATCGTTTTTGCTTCAGCATATGACTCAACAAACTCTGATTCTGACCGGGGAGCTAAAATATGAGGAAAAAATGCAAATTAAAAAAAAAAAAAAAAACCTGCATGCATGTAAAGCCTTTTTCTTTTATAGCCAAAGTTTGGGATAAATATTGCATGATGAATTGCTCATCCCATCATGAGGAGAAAGTTAGATTCAACTAGATAACCAAACTTGAATGACCTTCTAGCTTCAAAGGAAACAACCAGATGCTAGATCGGTCTATGTACTCTTGTCAAAAAAAGTTATCTTATTAAGGAACAAAAAAAAAAAGGAACTGGTTTATGTGCTAATGATACTTTGAACTAGTTCGAACCAGTGTGAAGAAATTAGCAAACTTCATGCCTGAACTAAAGTATTTATTCTTATGGGAGCATGTACTAGAGGATGCATGGGATTTTATTCTGATTCTCTTTTTCTTTTTCTTTTTCTTTTTTGAAGGAATAATCTAATATTTTGTTGCAACAATGAAATATTATTCTCCCTCAATCAAAACCCATTTGATTGAATTGGTGTATGCTGCATTCGGTCAATCTGTTTTGTTTGTTTGTCGCTGCTTTAGAAATGGGTCTGTTTATGAGTACTTTTATGTCCATACCATTCATTGGTTCTTTTATCCTTTACTCAGAGACTGAGCATATAGGGAGAAGTTAAGGCAGCAAAAAATAGTACATACATATATCTAGATGGCGCATCGATTATTAAGAGATCACGAAGCTGATGGTTGGGAACGATCTGATTTTCCTATCATCTGTGAGTCATGCCTTGGTGACAACCCATATGTTCGAATGGTAATGCCCTCTCACTCTTATTTCATTCCCTTAGAGAGTTTGCTTTTTTCGTTTTTTATTCTTAAATAATTTTATTTGTTGTATTTTGAGAAATTTGGAGTTGTGTTATATTGGATTAGAATTGTAGAACAAGTAATGATTAAATTGTTGGCAAGTATATCATAGTAATCAAATAACTTGGCTGTTTGTTAAAGAAATCAATTTGTGAAACTTGTTTGCAATTACACTTGCGAGATGCTGATACTCACATATCAAGTTTGGTTTGGCATCTTTAATTGCCTTTTTTTTTTTTCCGTTTCTTATAAAAAGAACTGCCTTTATCCTGTGTTGTCAAAAAGATAAATTCAGAGTAGACAGAAAGGAAAATATATATAATTTCATACTCAAAACTTTTACATGAGATGATACTTTTATTTAGTGGCTGTACTTTTATTGCTTTACACTGCTTGATGTGGGAGTAGTTTCTATTTCAGTTTGTTTTAATGGATTGTTGTTGCGGTATATTTGGATGCAGACAAAAGCAGATTATGATAAGGAGTGTAAAATTTGCACTAGGCCATTTACTGTTTTTAGGTGGAGGCCAGGTCGTGATGCAAGATTTAAGAAGACTGAGATTTGCCAGACATGCAGTAAGTTGAAAAATGTTTGTCAAGTATGTCTTCTGGATCTGGAATATGGATTGCCAGTTCAAGTTCGAGATACAGCCCTCAGTATCAATTCCAATGATGCCATTCCAAAGAGTGATGTAAACAGGGAATTCTTTGCTGAGGAACATGACCGCAGGGTATGTTCGTTCACATGTCAAAGTTAATTTAGTAGCATTTATATTGATGAGAAAGTAAGGCTGTTTAAAGCTTTTTATGCATTAAATTTCTTTAATTACCGCTATGCTTCTGATTGGAGTGGCTTGAGGAGAATGGATGTTACTGTTACAAGTTAATATGTCCGTAGATTCATTTTGCAAACGTAATTATGCTTCATGAGATGGACCCTTTTCAGAAGATGAAATTATTGCTAACCATAATGTATCTTTGTTGTGTATTCTTATTTGTTACATAGTATATTTGGTAATCTTCATCATTGTTAACTATCTCATCCATGTGCATTGAGCATATTTAAAAGTGATGAGATATTGGGACTTTGCAAGATTATGGAGTTGAATATATGTTCATATGCAAAATTTTGTTGATTTATCTTTTGTGGTTGTGGAAGCCCAAACCTCAATAAAGGTCATCTTGTCCCTCCCTTTCTTTCTCTCTCTTGGTAGAAAATCCTTTTAGGCTGCAAGTTTATATTGTAAGAATTCTATGTGTGGTTGACTTAATTTGAATGAGAGATGCTTGCTGTTTATTTCAGCAGAGCTTTATTTTTTAGCCTTAGCAAAATGATTTATGCTATTAGTTTTCTTTGGTGCTTATTATCATTTTCTCCATTCTTTTATTTCTGGTTTTTTTTTTTTTTACAATTTGATATGATTTTTGGCTCCTGCAGGCTAGAGCCGGTATAGATTATGAATCTTCATATGGGAAGGCTAGACCAAACGACACTATCCTGAAGCTTCAAAGAACACAGCCTTACTACAAAAGAAACAGAGCACATGTTTGCAGTTTCTATGTTCGGGGTGAATGCACAAGAGGTGCTGAGTGTCCTTATAGGCATGAGATGCCTATAACTGGAGAGTTATCTCAACAAAATATAAAAGATCGTTACTATGGGTTAGTGCTATAGTTGATAATCCATTACTTTGATATCTCCGACTCTTTTGCTCTTCCTTTTCTTTTCCTTGTTTTATCTATTTATGTTTTTGCTTTCTTATCTTTTTTGTTGGTTGAACATGCTATCTAGGATCCTCCAATGGGATAATTTACTGTCATGAATATTAAGCATTTAATGGTTTTTGAGTGTTTGAGTTTGGGTGTTGCTTGGCTGACCATTCCTTGGTTTTTGCCCTGATAATTCATTTTGGGAGAAGCTGGGCTTGGTGTATCATTGTATTTTTCATGAATGGGCTTAGGTTCCTATTTGCTTTGTGGGAAGTGTTTCTTTCGTTCACTGCCCTTTTGGATATGTTGCTAATTGGTTGGGTTGTTTCTATGTGCCTTTCACTGTCAAGAGTGACAACTACGTTGCCTCCTCGTGATTGTTTCAATTATGTCATATCAAGTAATAATAGATAGACATACTTATTGGACCATACCAACTTGTCAATAATTAAAAAGAGAGAAATAGAAAAAATCAAATAAAAATAAATCGATTGGACCTTGGAAATAGATGTTACACAGCAAAGGAACCATTTTGTGTTTCTCTGTCCTGCAGCTATGTACTCCAATGTATATTGCTAGCTGATTATACTAGTAGTGGTAGCTGGAAAAGTTGCCGGAACTTAAAACTATTGGCTGTTTGACACTCATCATCAGGATGGCTGGAAGTATTGTCTTTGCACACAAATTGACTATTTTCTTTAGGAGTTATACGTGGCTGAAAGTTGGCAAGTTACAAGCATGATATGTGACAGACTTTATGACTGTTTTCTGGAATTATATGCTGCGGAAAGCTGGCAAGTTATAAGCATGATATGTGTTGGATTTTAAAGCACTTTTCTTTTAGATTTTTTGTCTAAATCTTTTGTGGTATTATATTGGGACAGTATGCCATGGAGTGTGGAGTAGTTCATTCATGCCATGCAGGTGGTATGGTCTAGGTTGTTTAAAATGAAAATTTACATTCAGTCGAATTCAAGCCCAAGAAACATTAGCTTAACTGCACAACCGTCTATTAATCCCATTCCTGCAGAAATCGTATACACTCATTTCTAAGAAAACTTGCATGTGAGATAAAAATGTTGTAAAGTTGTGGTCTTTGTGTAAGATTCATTTATTTTTTATTTTCTCAAATGTTTCCAGGGTGAACGATCCAGTTGCAATGAAGCTACTCAACAAGGCTGGAGAAATGCCCTCTCTGGAACCTCCGGAGGATGAAAGCATTAAAACTCTTTATGTGGGCGGTGTCGATGCGAGAATCACTGAGCAGGATCTAAGAGATAACTTTTACGCCCATGGCGAAATTGAAGCCATTAAGATGCATTCGCAAAAAGCATTTGCTTTCGTAACCTACACAACAAGAGAAGGTGCAGAGAAAGCTGCAGAAGAGCTCTCTAACAAACTTGTCATAAAGGGTTTGAGGCTGAAGCTAATGTGGGGTAAGCCCCAGACACAGAGACCTGAGACTGAAAGCTCAGATGAAGCAAGGCAACAAGCTGCAATTGCTCATAGTGGGATGTTGCCTCGTTCATTGATATCTCAGCAGCAGAATCAATATCAGCAGCCTGGCACTCAGGACCAAGCTGCACCAACACACTACTTCAACATTCCTCCTCCACGTCAGCAGGATAGAGCCTATTATCCATCTATGGATCCTCAAAGAATGGGTGCCCTTGTTCCATCCCAGGAAGGTGAGAACAAGTCCGGTCCTGAGAAGCAGCAGCAAGGACAGCATTATCCTTATCAACACATGCCACCTCCACATGGGCAATATCACCAGCAGCTTTATCCGCCATTTGGGTACATGCCACCTATGCCACCGTATCAGCAGTACCCTCCATCATATCAAACTGCAATGCCCCCACCAAATGCTCCACCATTGACCCAACAGTATCATCAGCATCCTGCTCCACCTAGATCTGCAGCACCAGTTTCTGCTCCATCAGGGCCTGCACCCCCTACATCTGCTCCATCAACGTCTGCTCCCCCAGTTGCTGCACCACAGGGGACGGCACAACAATAAAACTAATGCCCCAATGTTGCTTTTAACTTATGAGATGTAATTTAATTTTGGGCAGTTCCTTCTAAAACTTGTCATTTTATTTGGATCAAAAAGTTTCATTTCTTCTAAATGTTGATTGACAGCGTTGTTCCTTCGTGGGTTATTTTCCATTGAGATATTCATCTATGGGTCCTTCTCTGGAAAAATATTCTTAAAGCTTTAGTGATCACTGGATGAATACTGACCAAAAGAAAATTTACTTTTAATTATATCTGGTGGATGTTCTCAAATTCTCCGCTACCCAAGAGAAATTATGGGGAGACACAAAGGGTTTTTTTTTTACAAACTAATTCATTTTATAAATCTATACTTATTTATAGTTATAAATAAAAATAAAATTTAATTTTAATTAAAATATTAATTTTTAAACTAAATTACCATTTATATAATAATTAACTTACAATTTTTATTAAATATTAAAAATCTCAATATTTAATTAAAATTATTTATTAAACGTCAAAAATTTTGATAAAAATTTTTATTAAATATTAAAATTTTTAACATTTAATTTATATTTTTTGTTAAATATTAAGATTCTCGATGTTTAATATAAGTTATAAGTCAAATATTATATAAAAAATAATTTAATTTAAAAATTAATATTTTAATTAAAATTAAATTTTATTTCTATCTTTAATTATAAATAAATATAAACTTAATAAATTTTACTTGAGACTTCAAGGGGGAAAAATTATCTTTGTATTTTGTGTGTTTTCTGAAACAAGGTAACGGTGTCTAGCGTAGGAAATCAGATATGTCCGTCGCTGGAGAGAAAGAAAATAAATTCACGAAGCTGGCTTAACGTCGCCTCTTCCCATTAAAATAAAGATTCCGGTCAAATTCTTTACACCACGTATGACAGTGATCTCATTACCTCATCAATCTAGGAGTAGTACCAATATAATTGTGGATTGAAAGTATAAATCAAATTAACTAGTAATTTTTTAAACTTAAAAGATAAGAGCATTCAATCTCCACCGGTGATCCAACACGTGTTCTCCGGTTTGAATTATTGTGTGGTTGAAATTATAGCTTAATTTCTCAACCGTTGGATCTTCTTTATCTTCACGTAACCTATAACAGCGAGCCACGACGGTTAGTTAGGCCATATTCGTCATTTCGGTATTACCTTTCTTTTTCCAAAAAAAACTGCCCACCATCACGTGGCGCACTATGGTTGGCCAATCGCTTTTACGGACACCAAAGAAGAATCCAAGCGAAATTAAATGTGGTTTGACGTCCGGTTCTCGGGACACTTCTCTTAGACTATTTACAATACAAGGCGCTAGCTATTCATCTCGTTGCATTTTACTGTATGATTTTGTGAGATCGAACGAGAGAGAGGTTTAACCTGACGAAACATCGCGAAACACGCAGAGATCGTCGCCTTTGTCACTTGATATGGTAGGTTCTCGCCTTTGTTATGGTCAAAATTGTGTTGTAATTTTGATTGCCGATAAAAATTTTACTAGTTCTTAAATAATCGGAATTAATTTTGGACAACGGGAGTAGAATAAAAGTTTTACGCAGTAATTTGAATACAATTACTTGTCATTTTGTCTATAATTCTTTGTTTCTGGAAACTAGGGTTATAGAAAATTGATCGGTAGTTTTATATTTGAAGATAATATAGGGTTCTTCTTATCGATATATATTTATTTTTTGCAAGGTCGTCGTTAAATCGTGTTTTGGAATTGCAAATTTAGATGCTAATTAGTTTCTGAGATTGTATCTGAATTTTTTTTTTCCTTGTTTTTAAAGAAAAAGAACGTGAGTGAAATTGGTCCTAGTTTATTGAGAAATAAAGTGTTTTCTTTTGATTTGTTGTAGATGTCGTACTCTAGGAGGTCAAGGTATTCACCCTCTAGTTCGCCATACAAGAGACACAGCAGGTCAAGGTCTGGCAGCCGATCAAGGTATTGTAGTTGTAGATGCTTTTGATTAGCTGGTTTTTCTGTTTGTTTATTATTGTGTTTTGTGCCTTTAATTTTGTGTTTCAATTTACTTGGCAGGAGCCGATCTCCCGATGTGGAAAATCCTGGTAATAATTTGTATGTGACAGGATTGTCACCCCGTATCACCAAGAGAGAACTTGAGAAGCATTTTGCAACTGAGGGAAAGGTTCGGACTTCATGCATCCTTTGCTTTTGCATTTCTCAAAAGGAACGCTTTTCTGGACTAGTATGAACGAACTGTAAGTCATTGATCTATGCTTTATGGGTGTGATTTTTTATGCTTTTTCTGTTTTCAGGTTATTGATGTCCACCTTGTGGTTGATCCTTGGACAAGAGAGTCACGAGGATTTGGGTTTGTTACAATGGCCACGGTTGGGGAGGCTGAGCGTTGCATCAAGTATTTGGATCGATCTGTTCTTGAGGGTCGTGTCATTACTGTGGAGAAGGTATAAATTTTCACATTTAAGGCCTGTTCATGTTACGGAGTGATTCATTGAATTGTCAATTACTACTCTCTCATTACTGTATTCGGGTTATGGATGGTTTGTTATTGATTCCTGGAATTTGAAAGTTGTTGCTTCTTTCCACTTGAAGTTTTTGTGGCAGCAGGTTAGCTGTGTGTAGCAGCTCTTCTCCAAACTCCGAAAGTCATACAACTTAACAAACAAACAAATCAAACACACCAACAAGAATCAGACTGTTAGGGTTGTATGCCCTGCAATTCTCTTTTCTTTTAGCTATTAAATCTTGTGCTGTTCAGTTTGTAATTACATTGTTGATTCAATCATCAATTTGATGAAACTGAGCAGAATTGAATTTATTTATTTGATCTATCATATCTACTAAAAAGATAGGAAAAAAGCAAGGAAATAAATATGCCTTCATTCATATCCTTTTTTATCTAGTTTGCTAATATGTCTACCACATCTCTTGCAGGCTAGAAGGGGAAGAGGACGAACTCCTACCCCAGGAAGGTATTTGGGGCTGAGAACCGTTCGTGGTATGATGGCTTTTATGTACTTATAGAATCTTGTAATGGTATCTGTTATTAATGGGTTGTCAGATTTTTGTATTTCTAATTATCTTTGGCACTATCGCTGATGCAGTCCGTCGTCGGTCGCCTAGCTATTCTCCCTCCCACCGGTCCCCTAGTTACACTCCATATTGCAGGAGCAGAAGTCGATCTCCTCGTTACTCATCTGAACGGAGCAGGAGCAGAAATGGAAGGAGGAGGTCGTACTCTCCTTATTATAGTCGACGTAGATCCTATTTACCTTACTACAGCCGTCACCGTTCCTACTCTCGATCTCGTTCCCCTTACAGTAAGTCTCCAGCTGACCGCTACTATCGAAGGCGTGACCGTTCCTACTCTCCAGATGACTCCAGGTATGATGACCACTATTATCGAAGGCGTGATAGATCCTACTCTCCAGATGACCGTTACTATAGAAGGTATCAGTATCGTTCAGTTTCCCGCAGTCCACCAGCACGAAGGAGGAGCCATTCATGCAGTTTAACCCCCAAACGAAGAACAAGCTCTAGGCGAAGCTATTCACGTAGCATTTCTCCTGGACCAAAGAGCTCGAGGAGCTACTCTCGAAGTGTATCGCCAAGACCTAGGAAGAGTGTATCCCGTGGAGGGTCACCCAAGCTGGGAAACTCCTACAATTCTTACTCAAGGAGCCCTTTGGGGAGCCAAAGTGCATGTTCAAGATCTGTCTCGAGATCTGTTAGCCCTAGGTTTGATTCACCATCATCGTAAAATTAACTTAAATTTTCTTAAGTAGTCGTGTAGGGGCTGTGTTCTAGTGCCCTTGGCTGTCAGATACATTATACTGCATATGTGGAATTTATTCTTGGGCTTTGTATTGACCTCATTTGTGACTGTTATTAATAATTGGCTTCTGGCACACATATTTTCTTCGGAATGGTTTAATTTGATTTGATGTTTATAGCAATTGCGACTTGCGACTTGGCGACTTTTGCGACTTGATTGTGTTGTGGTTTTGTTTTTCACTAGTATTGATGACTAAGGCCTGTTGAACGAAATTTTCTATGGATACCTTGGCGTTTAACGAAGTTTAAGTTCACCCTGTCGCCAATTACAACTGAATTGCCAATGGTATTTCTTTTGATTGCTGGTGTGAATTGTCTACAAACAGTAGATTGTCAAATAAAATTTGTAATTGTGCCTTGAGCACGGATTTGGGATTTTAACAATTGAGCTAAAGAATTGGTTTCCTTTTAGGTGTTCAATTTAAACTATTCGACGTGGGCGAAATCAACCTAAAAATTGTAAATCAACTTGAATGCAATTGGCGTGCGTTAACACAGTTTTCCTGAATCCTGACCAAACTTTGTCATCCTATTGAAGAAAACTGCTCAGCACGGCTATGGGCTACACCATTGTCACATGGCCATTTTGATCTATATTTGTATTGTTTCAATTCTGGTCATTGTAACTGCACACTCAAACTATGTGCTTGTAGATAATGAATATAGTTCTTCTAAAACTGGAAAATACGTATATAAATAAGAGTCTTCTAAAACTGAAGATGCATATATAAATAGGATTCTTTGGAAATAACAACTTAAGGTATCTGACAGAACGAATTTTCAAATAAACAACTGTTGATTAAGATGGAGAAGCAGAGTATCTGACTTATTGTGGATTCCCAGACTTTTTCTTCCCATCTTTATAATTCTTAACAGATTATATAAACTGTACTATATAAACAATTTCAGCAGTGGAATCATGGTAGGAATTATGGTACAGGACATTCCTCAATGTTCCAGATTTCCTTGGCATACTGAGCTATTGTGCGGTCACTGCTGAATTTGCCGCTGCCAGCAGTACTTAATATAGACATCTTCAGCCACTTCTTCCGGTCCCTGACAGGTGACATACATTGTAAGACCACAAGATTCATATTGGATGTTGCAAGTCACTAGACTTTATATCAAAAATTTAATAAATATAGAAAATTTGAAAACTCCATCCAGGCATAGCCACAGGTCTTTAGCTCATATGAAAGACCAGGATTCAAGTACAGAACAGCAGGACTTGAAATCACCACATTGGGGATTAAGCATTGACCTACTGATGTCAGCTCGGTTTGAGCATGACTGATGTTGGCTGGTGCTAACAGGTGAACTAGTTTTGTTTACTGACAGTTTGTCTGTGCAAACCCTACATTTGATCCGAAGACAAGATTCCCTTAGCCAGACCGAAGAGAGGTTGAGCAACAACTTCAGTGTCTGGTTTTCTAGCAAACTGGGAATGAGTCTGATATTTTAGATCTATGAAAGGGCATATCTTGTTTAGGCTGGGAAAAAAACTCATTTGTGCTTTGAGGAAATAGAGACAATTATGTCTAATGATCATCACTGTAAGTCTTGTACAGGAGGTTTAATATATCTTATTTGGCTAGCAGAAAAGTCAATGCATTATAGATTTAGATGGATATATAATACTTTTGAACTTGATATTAGGATTGTGAATATCTTACTTGTAAGCTTCATCAACTTTTTCCTGAGCATCTATGTAGCTTGGGAAGTCGTAACCAACCAGAAAATAATCACCACGACCATAACCGGAGTTCCCCTCAAGCGAGTCAAGGAGTGGGTTGTAGTCATAGCTTCCAAATGCTCCACTTCTTATAAATTTCTTGGCCTCTTCAAAACGAGGATCTGGTTTGAACTGTGTGATTGACAAGGAACTAGTGTTAGACAAGGAAATTTTAGTTGCATAGTCAAATTAAGATAGTTTACATGAACAGAAATAGCAACCAGATTGCTTTAAGCAAAGAATAATTCATACAATCATCAGGTAAATGCCATTATAAGAATTGTTGGGTTCCAGATCACCCAAAGTTTACCAAATTAAGAGCATCACACACTTCAATAAGAAGTCATGAATATTCTGCCAGCAATAACACCATCACTCAAGGGGAAGTAAAATGCTACCTTTCCATCAAAAAGAGCTATATTTTTAAGAGAATCAATCAAAATAATATAATTGTTGAATAATCCACTAAACTAAGAAAAGGAACATAATTCATACCAATCCATCTTCTCTTTCCTTGCGCAGCCTAGGGACTTGTTCTGCTGTTGCACCAAAGACAAAGAAATTCTCCTCTCTTATTTCCTGCCTGATTTCCACATTAGCTCCATCCAATGTTCCTATTATGAGGCAACCGTTGAGAGAAAATTTCATGTTGCTTGTGCCACTTGCCTCCATGCCTGCTGTGCTTATATGCTGAGATAGCTCACTTCCTGGAATAAGCAACTCGGCAACAGATACATTGTAATTTGGAACAAATACTACCTTCAAATGACTATTGACCTCGGGATCGGTGTTCACAACTTCACCAACATCATTCACCAACTTAACTATTCTTTTAGCATTTGTATATGTTGCAAATGCTTTCCCTCCAATCATAATGGTACGTGGAGTAGTTTTCTTCCGCTCCTCAGGGCTCATCTCCTGTAATAGTTAATTTATAAGCAAGGCAAGATACTCAAAAGAGTACGTAAGTTATGCTACAACAACGATATAAAGTTTAGAATGAAACTGCTGTAGGATATATGTTTATGACAGAATTAAGGTAATGTACACGAATGTGTGCGAACAAGTATACATATGTCCATATATATGATGAAAGAAAGCCGTTTTGATGCATCACAGATCAAGACATGAAATTAAAACTTAGTGGTAGAATTAACAAGATATTCCTAAGTTCATATCTCAATATTTTATTTGTCAAAGTTGAATATACTGTAATGAAACCGTGAACAATACATAAAGATGGATGTAGCACTTCTGGTGTCAAATCATCCAGCTTGAGAGTAAATATAGCTGTAGCATATTAGAAGAATCAGACGGAACTGCGATGCAGACAGTTTAATTATAAAGATCCCAGTACTTGGTGAATTGAGCTAAAATAATTGGTCTATGTAACTACAATTGAATCAGGATTTTCAATAAGAATGAACAACGGTCAAAAGTTGCAAGTATTGTAAGCTTCTAATACCTTCAACTTCTTGTACCTATATATTGCACCCAAAATATTCAGCAGCTGTCTCTTGTATTCATGGATACGCTTGACTTGTATGTCAAATAAGCTATTAGGATCAAGGCTCACACCTGTTACTCGCTGCATGTACTGTGCCAAACGTTTCTTACTGGCCATCTTAGCAGCTGCCCATTCAGCTTGCAAGTTTGCATTGTCAGCAAACTATGGGAGAAAGTATTAGTTGAGAAAACTACATTATTGCAGATATAGGAATCATTTCCTTCTAGAAATTTTTATTTCATACATACCTGTCGAAGACCTACGAGTAGGTCAAGGTTGGTAACCCACTGCTCGGTTTTTAACCATTTTGTGATTATGTTACTGAGCTCAGGATTGCAGAACCGGAGCCATCGACGAGGAGTAATGCCATTAGTTTTATTTTGGAGCTTGGTGGGCCATATAGAGACATAGTCAGCAAACAACTCAGCCTTTAAAATATCACTGTGTAATTGGGCGACACCATTTACCTACAACGAAATCAGAACTGTTAGACACTAAAGGCTTTGTTTGAGGCCAATCAATTACTGAAAAAAGGAAACATCAAGGCTCCCTAGAAAAACGGAAAACAAACAAGAAAACAGAAGAGTTAAGATAGTCAAGGAATACGTAATGAGGGATAGGAAAGGAAAGAAAATGTATGTATCCCAAAAAATAGTGGTTCATTTCGTCAACCTAACAATAATGAGATGAACATGTTAACTTTGACCTCCAAGACAGTATGTTTTTACAACACGTCATCATTACATGAAATAAATTCACTGTTTCAACCAGCAATAAGCTCATATTCTAACAATCAAAAGAGATCAGATTCGGAGGGAGAATCCCTAAAATCAATAACCTTTAACAAGATGGTTTACACTTATTGGAAAACAGTTATCCATATATCAAGATATTATCTGGACAACTTGATGATTCTGGGGAGAACTGAAGACACACTCAAACGAGCTATAAAAGGCGCTTCCATCTTTAAAGTTCTAAGGAATGGGCGTTTACCGTATGTGCAGATACCACACATAAGTTCGCCATCCTCACAACTGGCTTTTCGGGATTATTATCCAAGATGCACATGCAGGAAAGCTTACTCTCAAGGTCATTCCGTGTGGAACGTACCATTGCAATAAACTGCAAAATACACAAATCTTAAGATTAGAATGCAATACTACACTTGCAGGAGAGGAGAAAATTGATAAAGGATGAAGGGGATACCCTCTTGTCAATCTCTTCAATAATTTCCATATGGCGAGGAAGAAGCTTCCGCATTACCGCTTGTGACCACTTCTCGAGTGCTTCAGGAAGTACTGTGTGATTTGTATAAGCAACAGTCCTGGTTCCATTAAATATTTTACTGATTAGGTCTCAAAGCAATTAAGCGATACAAACAGGCCAAAAGCAACTTTAGAAGCAGATTCTGTGAATTGAAAATTTTTCTGAGATCAGAATAAGGCACCTTCTTGTTACATCCCATGCCTCGTCCCATCCAAGTCCTTCCTCATCCATTAGCAATCGCATCAGCTCTGGAATTGCAAGCGTAGGATGAGTATCATTCAGTTGTACAGCAACCTTGTTGGGAAATTCACACCACTGCCATGACCCCTTTCCATTTTTCCTGTCCTTGAATCTAAGAATAATGTCCTGTATCAAGGTCAAAATTAGAGCCAAAAAGAAATGATAACATAACCAAAACTTTGAGTTTAAAATGAGCAGTACAATCACAAGTAGAAAGGCATCATCCTTCACAGCAGCTAATAAAATGTGAGATAACGAATCTACGGCATCGAAATTGTCCTTAAAACTTTTACATCATTCAAGCAGAAAGTTTCCCTTGGGACTAAGACAGAAGAATCGGAGTCTAAACATTTTCTTTGAACTTGAATCCTAAGAAAGGTGTTCGCTTCTGAACAACCAACAAGTCCAAGTTAATTTCTGTACATCATGGACAAATCATTGCAAGGCGGGTGCGAATCTCTTGGCGTAAATGGTTTGGTTTGTCTTCGGGTTTTGTTGGGCTAAGTACATGATAAATTTAACTAAATAGCAAAGGATCCTTGAACGAATTTGTATAGCTGGCCTGTATAATCCTTAAATATGTCTCCATCTTTGAAATACACAAGGAAAAATGCAGGACAAAAGATTTGGAACAAGGATTTCTGCTTTCACTTTTATTACTTCATTATTGATTTTACTGCTTCCAGATGTTTCAACATACTATGAGAAAAAAAAAATTCATAGACTCAATACTCATCCAGGCTATCGGTTCCAATAGAAATTCATTGTCCTCTACGTTCTGTCCTTCTGTTACCATTTGCCAGCTTACCATGTTGAAACAGTTTAGCTACTAATTAAGGCTGAGGCTGATCAGACAAAGACATAAAGAAGGAATGAAAATAAAGCAAAATTGACCAACCTGAAGTGATGCACTGCAGAGAAAGAACTGTTGCTTCAGCCTCAAAAGCTTCCCGCTTTCAGTAGCATCCCCAGGGTATAGTACAGCACAAATCTGCAAATTAACCATTTCGTAAGGTAAGCATCATGCAAACATGCAAAAATGTAGACTTGGACTTGCAGCTTGGAATGATAAAAAAAAGCTCAACAGAATAAAAAACTGTTTCCTTCTTTTTCCATTAAAAGCTAGGCAGCATAATATAATCATTGATAAAACTCTTGCTGTATAGCTTAACCCAAAAAAGAATATAGAGAAGCTTTGTAATAAGTACAGTTTTTTTTCACTGAAAACAACTTTTAAGCAAAACTGGGAAGGTGATGGCCAACTATAGTACTCAATTTTTATAAATTGAGAAGCACAAGTTCTTTCACATATGAGCATATTATCACTAGACTGCCCTCACCATAAGGTTTCTTGACAGCTAACCTGTTGAGCTCGAGAATGAAGCTGTGCGGCAGATTCATATTGTCCATCGTTGAACTGAAACAAATTGAAATCCTCAGCACCAGCTTTTGCTTCCCAGAGACGAAGACTGATAGTGTTCTTGGTTTTGTATCCTGGAATTGGTACATCATAAGCTAGAGCATGGACAACTTCACCCCCAACCCATTTTCGTCTGTAATACATTCAAAGGTAGGCATCACTTGATGAATTATATCTTCTAGAGAAACCAAACTGCTATGCAGTTGAGAAAAGAATAGGAAATACAACGAGATTGTTCTTCAAAGATGAGTTTATAGCAACAAAAATGCATTTAGTACTGCACTCTACTTAATAAATATATTAATTATTAAATTACCACTTACGATCCATTTGGATTAACCTCAACATGCCCAAAGAATCTGACTGGGAATACCACATCATGCCTGACAACTTCCCAAGGACTAAACTTCTGCATCATTCCCAGAAAAACAATCCATCAGTAATTTTCCAAGAAATAAGTAACATATGACACAACTTCCTGGTAGAGTTAAACCTCAAGCCAATCCTCAGCAATTTCTTCTTGACCCTGCTTGGTTATCTGCTGCTTGAAAAGCCCATACTTGTACCTCAAACCATACCCCCATGCAGGCAAATTTAAAGTTGCCATGGAGTCCAGAAAGCATGAAGCTAACCTTCCCAGACCACCATTTCCTAGCGCAGCATCTTTCTCCTGAAAATTTCCAATTAAAATAATCATCAATATTCTGAAAGTTATATCTGAAATCAGATCCACGTCAAGGTCTGTCACATAAACCAACAATCGAAATTTATGAATTTATTTCAAGATGGAACAGCCAGAATTATGCTGTTGAGCCCTTATAATTTATACTGATTCGGTGCCCTGTTGATAGGCCAATTGATGGCTACCCAACCAGAAGATAATAGGATCTACTACCTCAATATAAGAGAAATCTTTCAGAGATCTATCTGGAACTTCCAAATCATTCCCGCAGGAGATTTTTTTTTTTTCTGATCCTTCCATAAAAAGATTCATTCTCTTCATAATGATGAGATGATTTAATTAGGCCCGTTTTTTAACCTGAATTCTAATTCAGGGATGCCATGGAGAAAGCAAAGAAACCCCCTTGCAGGAATTTAATTATTATGTTCAACACCCTCAAAATCATGCCTTATGAACAACAGACATGAACTCCATTTACCTGCTCAACTATTTCCTCAAGGACATGCCCCAACTTATTTAAAGCATCAGCATAGGCATTCTGAATGTTCAGGTTGCCAATTGCATTACTCAAAGTCCGTCCTTGCAGATATTCCATTGAGAGGTAGTATGTTTGCTTTGGATCAACTTTATCAAAATGAAGGGATGTCTCATTCCATTGCTGTCAAAACAGTAAAGTGATAAACAAAATACTATTTATCTCAATCATGATTAAATTAATTAGAAAATACCATCACACTAACCATATGGTGAAGTAATTCCAACTCCATTATCTTATATCACGAAGTTTTGTATCATGCACGCATGTATTGCAGTTAACAATGTAATGATTTATGGATCATAGCTTTACGGTCCATCTAACAAAAGTAATATGGTAGCCCTCTGTATTTTTCATGAGTTCCTACGTTGACTGTAATGCAAATTTTCATGCTAACAAAATGGTTACTAAGATTATAAAAGAATAACATACTACTATAATCATATTATAACTGACCAACTCAAACAACACCAAATTAAAGAAACTTGTATTTACAGATTCAATTTTGACTCCTTTGATCCAAAATACATTTTCATAAGTAACTTTCCTATATACGCTAAATGAAGCAAAATTCGAACTTCAAATCATTATCAACACATATTTTTAAAAAATGAAACATCACAAAACGTGATAGCTTAGAAATTTTACTAACAGAAAAGTAAAATACAAAAACAAAAGCAGCAGAAAGATAACGAACATAATAGCTGGGAATTTTTTACTTGAATAAGACGATCGCGAACACTCTCCGCCGTTGCATAGAAAGCTTGCTCCTGTTCGAACTTGTACGGCGAGAAATGTGGACTGTACTGCGCGTGGTAATTTATGTTCGATGCAATTTCCGCCGGTGAATCAGCCAACGGATGCGCAGAGGCCGGAACTTTCGCCGATGCAGTGGTACCGTTGGTTTTCGCAGTCGCCATTTCCACAAATTACTTCCATCCAGAAAACAAAAACAGATATCAAAACAATTTCCGTAAATAAATAAATAATCAATAGCAACGAAATATTGATAAGAGGACTACTCAGTCACCAGTAGAAAATTCAAAAGCGAAGGTAACAAAAGAAGCACCTATGGAGATACTTGTTATATAGAGAAAGTATCAGAGTGATAAGGATATGCTTTAAAAAGCAAACGAACAGGAGTGTTGATGTGATCGTTACAGTAATTATACAAACAGAGGAGAGAAATATCAGAGAATAAATGCGAATGGGAACGTGAATATCAAACGCATGAGAGTGAGTGAAGAGTTGAGAGGCGGACGTGACACGATTCGTTTTTGGAGTTTGGGCGTTTTATATGATATTTTAAGAAGGGACCACGTGGACGCATTCAATGAAAAAGTTGAGACACGAGGGAGGATATTAAATTCACGGATCTGGAGCGACTGAGACGATCACGGGTTCGACGGCATTACAAGTGGAAGCAAGAATGTGTCCACGTCATCAGCTTTTTTATGAATATATATATATTAAAAAAATTGTAGAAAATATTATTAATCTATTTTCTCAATATAACATTAAATAAATTAAAATATTAACACATAATATTATTAATAATAATAATTTATAAACTAATTTTATATTTTATAATATAAATTAAAAAATCAAAATATAAATTAAAAAATCAAAATATAATTTGAATCGTTTCTTATTAATTATGTCGCGTGTTAAAATTTAAGATAAAAATTCAATTTAAAGAATAAATCTTAAAGTTAAAATTAACTAATTCGTGAAAGAAAATTAATTATTATATATATAATGAGATTTCTCGACATTACTATTTTCGAAAATGAAAGAATGAAAAGAAAAGAAAATAAAAGAATTGGTCAAGTAGTATTAGATATTAAGAATGGGAGAAGAAGGGCAAGGTTAAATTTCTAGGGCACAATATCAAATCAATAATTTATCTCAATTCTAACACAAAGAAGAAGAAATTAGAAAATATATAAATACAATACAGAAGAATATGGAAAGAATTATCAATAAAACACTTGTTTCATGCAGAAATAAATCTATAGCTATCACCATCCTCAATCCCAAACGATTTGTGTCTACTCTTCTTTGCATCTCTATGGGGATAATGTGAAGAATGGTGAGAAGTGGAAGCAGAGGAAGATGAGGAGAATGCTTTTTCTCTGAAATCTCTTCGAATTCCCCATAAAACCTCAGCACATGTCTTCATGGAAGGTCTTGATTGTCTCGTTGGAGCCAGGCATCCATGAGCTAGTTTAAGAATCTTCTCCACTGCCATGTTTGAAGCTGGACTCCTCCTTAGTATTGGATCCATGACAAGTATTTCATCTCCTACTTTTAAGTTTTGCATTGCCTGCATACATTCACAAAATTATACTGGCTTTATGTGATGATGACTATCTCATGTGCAACACGAAGAATGTGATGAGAATATATTTACTGATTGAGGGATATTAGAAATACTTACCCATCTTATTGTGACTCTCTCCTTCATTGGTTTATTTCGTTCAATTGGGTATCTTCCTGTCATCATTTCTACAAGCAATACACCAAAGGAGTAGACATCACTCTTTTCAGTAAGTTGATATGTCCTGAGGTAATCAGGGTCCAAGTAACCTGCCGTTCCTTTAACTTGAGTAGAGATGTGAGATGCTGAAGGATCTTCCACAAACATTCGTGCAAACCCAAAGTCTGACACTTTGGCTCGAAGTTTCTCCGTGATGAGGATGTTTGACGCTTTTACATCTCTGTGAATTACTGGAGGATCTGTTGGTTTAGGCGATTAAAATTCAGCTTCTGAAACCTTGTAAAAATTCCAATATGGTGTACTAGTACAACAAGAAGGGCCAAAAATAAATTACAGCCTAAGATTATAGTTCTTATTTCAACTTCAAAATGCACATTAATTGCAATGGTCCTGGTTATATGAAGTACACACCTGAATATGTATGAAGATATGTAAGTGCATGAGCTACATCAATTGCAATGTCTAGACGTTCAGCCATTTCAAGTCCATTTCCCATTTTACCTGCATCAATAAACGGCTTTTCTTCGTAAGAATTGTTCACCCCGATTCATATATACAATTACAATACATATATCAATGTCCTAATATTTTTGGGTATATCTCATACTTCTTCGTTGCTCAATGAGTTGGTTCTGTTCAGTAGTTTCATAATTCAGTTTTTAGTATGACTTACCATCTAAATGTTCCCGAAGATTTCCATTGCCAACATACTCAACCACCATGATCCTCTCATCTCCATGCTCGAGAAACCCAAATAACTTCACCAAATTCAGATGCTCAATCTTTGATAAGGTCAATATTTCATTCTTGAATTCCAGCAATAAGTGTTTGTCATACTTGTTCTGCTACAAAAATATTTAACTTGTCAAGCACATTAGTATCAAATAAATAAGCACAAGCATCTATTCTTATACATCTTTGAAGGCCGTCCTTCCTTTTATTAATTTTGCTCAACGCTCACACCTGTCTGAGATTACATAGAGGCAATATCCGATATGAAACAGAATTCATTCATATGCCAATTATGAGCAACATAATATATGTGTGTGCGTGAGTGGATATTGACTTCCAATATGACATAAGCATTACTGTTTACCCTTTTAGATCGCTTTACAGCAACAGTTGATCCATCTCTAAGCTTTCCTTTGTATACTGTTCCGGACCCGCCTTCTCCAATTTTATTTGCTGGAGAGAAATTTTCAGTTGCTCTGTGTATCTCTTCAAAGGAGAAATTGATTGTGGTGACCTGTCCACTTTTGGAATCAGCAAAAGCATAGGAACTGGAGGACTTGAATCCTGAACTCTTAGTGTTACTTTCTGTTGAATCTGCATATTACAGGAAATTTATAAGTGAAAAATAAAAAAAAACATTGTTTCCCTAAACTAAGTTTTTATAATGGATACCCTTTTAAACAATAACTTACAGGAGAGTTTGCTGACTTGACTATTACTGTTGTTGTTATCAGTTACACCGACATTTGAAGAGGATTTTCTTTTCTTAGGAAGAAAGATTCTGAAAACTCCGGTAACTTTATTGGCTGCAGCTATGATATAATTCAGGCCAGCGAAAGTATTACTACGGTATTTGCTGAATTTTCCATGGTGGGTATCTGAATTCTGTTTCGTTTGGTATGAGTAGAGCATATGGGGACTTTGTGTTTTCTTCATCTGCTAAGCTTAAGAGCGTGATCAGTCTGATCGTATCTTTTGTCGAAGTCCCAACGAAAACAGGCGATGCCGTTTGTAGTGCGCTCTTGTATTATGTGATTCTATTTTATGTTTGGAGACCAATTCAAGCAAGAAAGAGTATATTGCTTTGACGTGAACGAATGCCATATGGCAAGTAATTTAAATTCTAATTATCAAAGTCAATGCAGGAAGTTTTAATAGAATATATCATCAGTCACGAGGGTTGAATTATCTGGTTGAATCAGATTATGGGATTCCGCACAAGAAGCCTTGCAGCACAATCAGACGGTAGTCAGCCCAATCCTTCTCTTAACCATGCTAGATTCATAACATTTGTAAAATCATAAGCTATCGCGCCCCAACAGATAATCAATCTCCAAGCATATTAATTCATTTATTTTATGGAGAAGGTCTTAATATGACTTCAATGATGCATAAAATCTTCCATTGGCTATGAAATCCTCTGCCGTCTGATAACCATACCACATCTCTTACGGCAATTATAGCTTTGCTCTTTAACGTAGGCGCGGATTGACAATTGCATGGCTACAACTGAACAGATAATCAAAGAAAGGAGAAGGAAAGCATCATCCCATCTCCCAAAAAGATGGCATATATCCGCCAACGAAAAAGCGAGAGGAAAACAGCGTCTCAGATTAATGCACCCAATATCATACCTTTCACAAGATGCTACAGATTTGGTACACTCTGCACCTGAACTTTAAACGCTCAATGCATGAGGGCTGTGAAAATCGTATACTGTACATTTTCTTTTATTGTGTTAAAGATGAATTTTTTTTAACAAAAAAAAAACAAAAAGCCACCCAACAATTGGCTATCCTCCTTCAGTTGCAACGTCCGAGTGTATACAATCAATCCATCACCAATTAGTGTTTGTGGCAGGAGTCTTTGGAGTTGTTCATGAAACTGTTTAGCAAAAATTTAATAAAATTTGCATTAGGAAAATAAAAGTGTAGAACAAAATAATAAGTAAATGAAACGAAATGTGTAAAGTAAAAAGATAATTGATAAATCTTTGAAATTATAGAATTAAATTTTTTGGTTTAACATGTTGATCAAGTGTGATGTAACATCTTAGAAGCCTTGCTAACCTCCTGTAAGGAAGAAGTCAGAGGTTCAACCCCTAGGGATGGGGTGCTTGGGCTTTGAGGGTAACCATATCATGAATCATAAAAACGAAATAAAGCAGAAAGAGAAACAAAAAGACGAAAATGAAAATGATCAAGAAATCATCACAACCAAAGAAAACTCACCAGTTTCATCAAAATTCACTCTCTCTCCAGTAGAAAAGATGGTGTAGAAAAGGGCAGAGAGGAAATACAAGAGCGATGTAAACAACAGAAATCCTTGGAAAGAACCAACCATTTCAACAAAAAAACCAGCTCCAACTGTTCCTAAAATGGCAGCAAATGTTCCAGCAGTATTTGACAATCCTATAACCAGGAACAGAAGATTTGTTATCAGTTCAGAGATGCAGAGCACTTTCTGATATTTCATGACAAGGAAAAGAAAATCATCATCTGCAAGAGTTCTACTCTTATTTATTTCTCAAATAGATAGAAAACAGCTGAAGCTCATCTTCTTAAATGATGATAGAAGGCCATGTGATAAAAGCTTAAGTTTGTTATCATCACAGCCAAGCAGTGCACATCACTTGTGCATAGCCGGGAAGAGCTATCATCTAGAGTGAAAAACTGAGTTAATAGCACTAAATCTTGCTAAATGACTACAAAAGGCCATTTCACCATTGACATGGAGTCCTTAAAGTTAAGACAAGCAGGTTAAATATGAATAATTGAGATCCAACATATATAATAAACAACAGATTTCATAATACCATGTAAAACACCAGAATATTGTGGAGCAATCTCCTGTAACAGAAAGAAAAGAGTGAGAGGATAGTGGAAACTGAAAATGTAATTTTTGCTCATAATTTAATTTCTGTGCTTTGGGACCCAAACCTGAAGATTCACCAGAAACCCAGAGTGACTGAAAGATTTCAGTCCAATGGCTAAAGTAAGCCAAGCAGATGCAATTACAGGACTTCTTGCTGCAGTTAAACCAATAAGAGCAATTCCCGGACCAATAAAACCAACTGACTGAAAATAAGCCATGGATCACATTCATATTCAACTCAAAGAACAACAAGGGAATAAAAAATTAATGAAACACGAGAAGACGGCCAAAATATAAAAGAAGAGAAGGAAACAAAACATAGTCTCAATTGCCTCTTTTCCAATTACAGGTTTTTGCCATTTTTTTTCTGAACCTCTTGATTAATACAAGTGTGTATGAGACTGACAATTTGGTGTGTGTTTTATACTCACCACACCAAATATGGAAGGAAAAGAAAGTAGGACACAAGCACAACCAAACAAGAGATATTGATATTGCTTGATGCCTAAGAATAAATTTCAAGAACTATGACCAACAACTAAGCTTATATATAAATTTTCTTTCCTTCTCTCTCTCTCTCTCTTTTTTTGCTTAATAAATTCTACTTCTGCATACACGGTTCTATAGAAAAATAACCGTTGTTGGAGCAAATGATATGATAAATATACCTTATAATTTTTATAAGCATGTAAAAAAGATTTCAATTTTTCATTCTAGTTTCTTCATTTTCACATTGGAGGCAAACAATTTCAAAACTATGGTTACAGCATTATACATGACAAGTAAATCATACGCTGAGTTCGCATAGAAGCAAGTAGATATGGCCTTTTCTCTTAACAGGGAAGGAGAGTGAAAAGGAAAAAAAAAGAATTTCTTCTAAGTAGGCTCATGGACCCATAACAAAAGAGAGTAGACCCTTGAGTAAAAGCAGACCGTTGCAGATACACACTGATGACTTTAAGGACTATACCTGCATGATCTTGCGAGTCAGAGTCACACTTGTGCCACTCTGTATTAACATGTCTGACAATAAACCACCCAAGTATCCTGCGAATGCCATAACACTCCATGGAACAGCACTAAACCATGATGCTTGTCTCAGGTCAACATGATATACCTGGAATAGAATGTTATTATAACTGATAAAAGGTTCATGTTCAAGTATGCATGCTCCATTCATAATGACAAATCATGGATAACAAAGTATTAAGCCTTACTGAGTTGAAGTAGATCGGCATCCAGGAAAGAATAACGAAAAAGCCCTGAAAAATGATTTTATCATTCATAAATATTTATCTTATAGAAAGAAGGGAGTATAACACATAGCACACAAATTCACAACTGGTGGAAATTTTTACTCCAATGACAATTCCCCCATTACTAAATCACTACTTTGCTAATTAAAGCAGATTCAGATTTACCAAAAAGAGGCAAGAAATCATTACAGATATCTTTTTTAACTTAAGGTGGTTAGGGGGTGCTGCTGTAGCTAAGTAGGTGAGTGCAATGGTAAGATGATGCTTAGGGCACAACTGTACCAGAAGCTGTTCTCAAAGCTAGTAGTATATTTGGTTCATATAGAAGACATCGTCAGTGAACATAATATTTAAGAAGTGTATGCATTACCCAACTGTGCATTGCATTTGCTATGATTATGGACCATGCTGGCATTTTAGAGAGCAACCGCCCGAAAGGTGGAATCACTATTGCTGTTTTATGTTTATTCTCTTTCAGCAAGGGCTTCTGCTTCTTGCTCATTATATACTCCAATTCGTATTTTGATATCTGCGGATGTCGGTCAGGAGTACTTGATGTTGCAGACAACCAAACCAAAACCCATAGAAATCCAGATAATCCAAAAATTACAAACGGCCCAAAAACTCCACCTTGTGACATGAGAATTGGGGATAGCATCAATCCTATTGCATTTCCGGATGTAAATCCACCCATTGCGATTGCAACAGCCCTGGATCGTTCTGTTTGAGGAAACCATCTAAAATCATAGGAGATTCTCAGCATTTCTGCTTCACAAACCTTTTACTACAATAAGAAACTTAATGACAGGCACATGATGTATTTCCTCAATTTATCATCATCAAATAGAAGGTGAATATAGCATTATTACCTTGCTACCATGTTGTTCATTGAAGGAAGAGCCACACCTTCTGCAATTCCAAGCATAGCTCGCATAGCCAGTAGAGCCCACAAAGAAGTTTCCGCAGCCCAAGGAGTAAGAAATGTTGCTAACGACCATAACGCCACACCGCAGGCCATGACTACCTTCCCACCATAATAATCCACTAAAACCCCTCCAGCTATTGGTGAGATCAGGTATCCCCAGAGGAAAGATGACTGCAGCAAGTGTTTTCAATAGATTAGAGGAAACTAAATTACATGAACTTTTATGGTAGAAGCATGGTCATCAGTATCAAGATTGATTATTAGAAAAACCAATCAAGCCTAGTTTGGACGCACAAAATTACTTCACTAAGACAACTAACATTGTTAACCAAGCCAGCCCCAATTATACCATCCATCTTCGTATGCCAGTCATTTGTTCATTGCACTTAAGATGCTTGAGTAAAAATTTAAACCATTTGCCAACATTCAAATTTATAAAGAACAAAGGTATAAACATTGTCAAATTTCAATGCTGATACGTGACACTAATCTTCTATGGTAGCATGTAACAACGTTAGTAATTCAAACGTAAGAGCAACTTAATCGCATGTTAAATTTATTCTTAAACACAAAAATACAGGCCAAAACATGGTCAGTTATCAATTCAAGAGTTTAAAATTTTAATATGTGTATCTCCAAATTAGAAAAAAAAAATTCAGTAACAAGTCAAGAAATTTCTCACTTAAGCACTAGTTTCCTCAGCAATCAAACCAAAAAAAAAAAAAGGAGGCTCAATAATTATGACAATTAAAGTTAATATAAATCACCAAACAAAAAGAAAACAACCTGAACAATACCGGAAAACGATCGGCTCCAGCCGTGAGCAAGAGACAACGGTACTATCGCCACCGACATCACCACTCTATCTGCATTACAGAGCGCCAGCGCCAAAGCAAGCATCGCAACCACTTTAACTCTCTCGGAAGTAATAAACTCAACAAAATTTGGCGATTGAGTTTCATCCCCGTTCGGCACCAAACCGAACTGCTTGTCGTCCGACGAAACTCTCGTCCTCAATCGACAGCTGTGAATCGTACGGTAGTCGACCGAGCCGCCGTATCCAAGCTGAACTATGGAAGAAACGTTTCTAAAGCATTCTTGGTCGGGTGATTTCTTAAAGAAACGCGAAGGGAATTGAAGGTTAAGTAATTTCGGTCCTAAGATTTTACGGTTTCGTGGGAGATTGAAAGAGTGACTGTGAATTGGTCGAGTCAGCGAGAGTGAAGAAGAGCTCATGTCGAGAGTATGGCCTAAAATCTCGTCACTCAACACTATCATTCGGGATTATAACAGTTAGATTTTATAAATGACTATATTACCCTCATATTATTAAAGAAGTGCGAAATTTTGAGGGTTAAAAGTGAAATTCCGGTTATTATATTCAAAATTAGGTATCTCTTTGGTTCGTGCCAGTCATCATTTGTAAACATGTCGTCAAATTCAATGAATGTTCACTTACCAGTTTTTAATTACTGCGCTTACAGTTACCCACCCATAGAGTAACTTATTTTATTGTACAGTTATTTTTCAAGCTTCTATTGTGACCAAATATTAGATTCTAGAACATTTAGAGTCGAGTTGTCTTATGCTTTATCTGAAACTTAATTATTGTGGTTTCCATGTTGGCCCATTTTGGTAATGCTAAATTGAATACGGTTATATTAGATTTTACATATAATTTTATTACTAAATTGTTTTTAAAAAATTAAATAAAAACAATGAATTATATAACTACTCATTTAGTTAATTCATTCAAATAAATATTATTAAATATTTAATAATATTTTTAATTTATATATTTTAATTTAATAATTTATAAGAAAAAAATAAAATTTTATTAAATAATCCCAATCTCATGAGTTATCTTTGTACCAAATAAGCCCTTGCGAGTGTCGAAAATCAAACGAACATAATCACTTTTAAAAGAATGGGACAGATGTACCAAGTCACCCATACACCAATTAAATTAATATAATAATACATGCATTTAGTTTAAAATTAACCAAACACGAAAGCAATTAGGATTAAGAGAAAAGAAATTAATACATATATCATAATTGTTTTGAATTATTCCATTGAGACTTATCCTACTTAAGATTTTATAGTCACTTTTTGTTGTATTTTTATTTTAAAAAATCAAGTTATAGTATGATAGTTACAAAATTTGACCTTTTAAAACTTCAAAAATGCACTTCAACTTAACTTTAGATACATTATTGTATTCCCAGCATGCTGATCCGCTACTGTAACACAGCATTTCAGGGAAATAGAAGCAGGGGTCTTCTTCCTTGATCCATCATCCCATTACAA
>JAXCLQ010000005.1:11090827-11105559 GCA_035584115.1 Cedrela odorata | reverse complement strand
AACTTATTTAAAGCATCAGCATAGGCACTCTGAATGTTCAGGTTGCCAATTGCATTAGTCAAAGTCCTTCCTTGCAGATATTCCATCGAGAGATAGTATGTTTGCTTCGGATCAACTTTATCAAAATAAAGGTATGTCTCATTCCATTGCTGTCAAAACAATAAAATGATAAGCAAAATACGATTTAACCCAATCACGGTTAAATTAATTTAGAAAATACCATCACACTAACCATATGGTGAAGCAATTCCAACTCCATTATCTTACATTAGTTTTGTAGCATGCATGCATGTATTACAGTTAACAATGTAATGATTTATGTATCATAGCTTTACGGTCCATATAACAAAAATAATTACATAGCCCTCTGTATTTTTCTCAATTTACTATGTCTGAGTGTCATGCAAACTTTCATACTCCAACCAAGTGGTGTTACTAAGATCATAAAGAATAACACACTAATATAATCATATTATAACCGACAGATCAAACAACACCAGAACAAATGTTGATAAGTAAGCTTCCTATATACACAAAATGAAGCAAATTCGAACTACAAATCATTATCAATATATTAAAAAAAAAAATGAAACATCCAAAAACGTGATAGCTTAGAAATTTTACTTGAATAAGACGATCGCGGACACTCTCCGCCGTGGCATAGAAAGCTTGCTCCGGCTCGAACTTGCAAGGCGAGAAATGCGGACTGTACTGCGCGTGGTAATTTATGTTGGATGCAATTTCCGTGGGTGCATCCGCCAACGGATGCGCAGCGGCCGGAACCTTCGCCGATTTGGCCGATGCAGTGGCACCGTTGGCTTTCACAGTCGCCATTTCCACAAATTGCTTCCAGAAAACAAAAACAGATATTAAAACATTTTAACATAAATAAATTTTAAATAAACAAATAATCAATAGCAATGAAATGTTGGATAAGAGGATTACTCACTCACAAATCAAAAACAGCACATAATTCAAAAGCAAAGATAACACAAGAACCACTTATGAATCTCGTGAGACAAGATTTTTATTATATAGAGAAAGTATCAGAGTGATAGAATATTCTTTTAAAGAGGAAACAAAACAAGGAGTTTTGATGTGCTTGTTATTGTCATTATACAGAGAGAGACAGAGAAAAATATCAGAGATTGAACGAACGTGAATGGCAACGTGAATATCAAACGCATGACAGTGAGTGAATGAGTGAAGAGTTGAGAGGTGGACACGACGTTCTTCGAAGTGACACGTTGACGCTTTGTATGAAAAGCGCGCTAAAAGTTGAGAGACTCGAGAGGATATTAAATTCACGGTCACGGTTCGAGGAATGCTCGACGGCTTAACAAGCGGGGGCAAGAATGTGTCCCCGTCATCAATATATATATATATATATATAAACAAATATCAGAATAATGAACATTGAACACAAAGTAGAAGAATTTAGCAAATACACAAGTATTATACAGAAGATTATGGAAAGAATAATCAATAAACACTTCTTTCATGCAGAAATAAATCTATAGCTATCACCATCCTCAATCCCAAACGATCTGTGTCTAGTCTTCTTTGCATCTCTGATGGGATAATGTGAAGAATGGTGAGAAGTAGAAGCAGAGGAAGATGAAGTGAATGCTTTTTCTCTGAAATCTTTTCGAATTCCCCATAAAACCTCGGCACATTTTTTCATGGAAGGTCTTGAATGTCTTGTTGAAGCGAGGCATCCGTGAGCTAGTTTAAGAATATTCTCCATTGCAATGTTTGAAGCTGGACTCCTCCTTAGTCTTGGATCCATGACAAGTATTGCATCTCCTGCTTTTAAGTTCTGTATTGCCTGCATACATTCGTAAAATTATACTGGCTTTATGTGATGACTATCTCTTGTGCAACACGAAGAATGCAATGAGAATATATTTGCTGATTGAGGGATATTTGGAAATACTTACCCATCTTACTGTTACTCTCTCCTTCCTCGGTTTGTTTGGTTCAATTGGGTATCTTCCTGTCATCATTTCTACAAGCAATACACCAAAGGAGTAGACATCACTCTTTTCGGTAAGTTGATATGACCTGATGTAATCAGGGTCCAAGTAGCCTGTTGTTCCTTTAACTTGAGTAGAGATGTGAGATGCAGCAGGATCTTCCACGAACATTCGGGCAAACCCAAAGTCTGACACTTTGGCTCGAAGTTTCTCTGTGATGAGAATGTTTGACGCCTTTATATCTCTGTGAATTACTGGAGGATCTGTTGGTTTAAGCGATTAAAATTCAGATTCTGAAACCTTTTTCAATTCCAATATGGTGTACTAGTACAAACAACAAGGGCCACAAATAAATCTCATGGTCTAAAGACTACAGTTCTTATTTCAACTTCGAAATGCGTACACTAATTATAAAATGGAGAGTTTCTTTTGAACATTTATCCAGTGCTGCATGACTTAGAATCCGTCTAATGTGTTGAACTGGTCCTGGTGATACGATGTACATACCTGAATATGTATGAAGATATGTAAGTGCATGAGCTACATCAATTGCAATGTCTAGAAGTTCCGCCATTTCAAGTCCATTTCCCAGTTTACCTGCATCAATGAACGTCTTTTCTTCGTAAGAACTGTTCACTCCGATCCATATATTCTCCTGCTATTCAATTGGTATATACAATTACAATACATATATCAATGTCCTTATAATTTTGTGTATATCTCCTACTTTTTCGTTGCTCAATGAGTTGATCCAGTTCATTAGTTTCATAATTCAGTTTTTTCCATATGATTTACCATCTAAATGTTCCCGAAGATTTCCATTGCCAACGTACTCAACCACCATGATCCTCTCATCTCCATGCTCGAGAAACCCAAGTAACTTCACCAAATTCAGATGCTCAATCTTTGATAAAGTCGATATTTCATTTCTGAATTCCAGCAATAAGTATTTGTCATACTTGTTCTGCTACAAAAATATTTAACTTGTCAAGCACATTGGTTTCAAATAAACAAGCATAAGCATCTATTCTTATGCATTTTTGAAGGCCGTCCTTCCTTTAAATAATTTTGTTCAATGCTTACAACCATATGATAAATCTAGAGATCACATAGTGGTAATATCTGACATGTAATAGAAGTCATTTCGTATGCCAATTATGAGCAAAATAATAATATATGGAGATATTGACTTCCATTGTGACATAAGCATAACTGTTTACCTTTCTTACACGCTTTACAGCAACAATAGATCCATCCCTAAGCTTTCCCTTGTATACTGTTCCGGACCAGCCTTCTCCAATTTTATTTGCAGGAGAGAAATTTTCAGTTGCTCTGTATATCTCTTCGAAGGAGAAATTGATTCTGGTGATCTGTTCACTTTTGGAACCAGAAGAACCATAGGAACTTGAGGACTTGAATCCTGAACTCTTGTTGTTACTTTCTGTTGAATCTGCTTATTACATGAAATTTATTAATGAAAAAATCTCTGTTTCCTTAAACTAAGCTTTTATAATGGATACTTACATGAGAGTTTGCTGACTTGACTACTGCTGTCATCAGTGACACCGTCTCTCGAAGAGGATTTACTTTGTCTAGGGAGAAAGATTCTGAAAACTCTAGTTACTTTCTTGGCTGCAGCTATGATATAATTCATGCCAGGGAAAGTATTACTACGATATTTGCTGATTTTTCCATTGTGGGTATCTGATTTCTGTTTCGTTTGGCTTGAGTAGACCATATGGGAGACTTGTGTTTTCTTCATCTGAAGAGCTCGTCACCCTGACTAGTCTTATTATCTTTTGCCAAAGTCTCAGGGAAAATAGCCGATGGCGTTTGTCGTGCATTCATGTTGTATGTGATTCTATTTTATGTTTGGAGACTAATTCAAGCAAGAGTAAATATATTATTTTGATGTGAGTCAATGACATGCGGCAGGATAGTAATTTAAATTCTAATAATAAAAGTCAAACGTAGTAAGGTAACAGAATATATCATCAGTTAAGAGAGTAAAATTAACTGGTCGAATGGGAATACGGGATTCAGATCAACAAGCCTGGCAGCACAACCACACAGTAATCAGCCCAATTCTTCCCTTAACTATGCTATAAGAGATTGCGCATCTTCTTTCCGGATGTATCTTGGAAAATGCAGTAGTAGAATCATAGCATTTGCCCAATCTCCAAGCAGATGCAGTTGGTCTTACTATGACTTTAATGATGCATACAATCTTCCATTGGCTATTAAATCCTCTGCCGTCTAATAACCATACCACTATGTCTCTCTGAGTACGCTGTGCAGATATAACTGGCCTATCTTAATTGGTTGGCAAGCTTGGGTTATTAATCGGATAAATTGAAAGGCAATTAATCTTTTTGCAACATCTCTTTCTAGATTTATGGCTTTGGTCTATAAAGTAGACACGGAGTGACAATTGAATGGCTACAACTGAAACAGGAAATCAAAGAAAGGAGCAAGGAAAGCATCGTCCCATCTCTGAAAAGAATGGCACACATCCGCCAATGAAAATGCAAGAAGGAAAACCGCGTCTCGGTTTAATGGGCCAACTATCATAAATACCTTTTCACAAGATGCTACAGATTTGGAACATTCTTGGCATGGCATTGAAGGTACATAACATTTCTGTACATTTCGATTTACTCTGTTGAAGAAGAATTATAAAAATAAATAAATAAATCCTTTTCTTTACACAGGATTTAACCGACTATACTCCTTTAGTTGCAATGTCGGAGTCTATACAATCAATATCAGATACAGGGCTTATTTTTAATAAATATTTATATTTTAAATAATTAGATAATTTTCTTTTTTTTTTATTAATAAATTCTTCTATTTTAAAAGAATTTCTGTTTTAAGATTTAAGTAGTATCTTTATAAGATAGAAATTTACTTGTATAATAAAACTTTACTTGTATAATAAAATATACTACTATTTTTAGAAAAAAAAATTTATTATATTGATCGAAGGTTGAAATCGCTTTTAAAATATAAATTACATCATTAATAATATAGTATCTGATAATAGATAATTTTTATGAAAAGTAATATATTGAAATTTCTTATGAATATTTGAAAAGATAATAATCTATTGAGATAAGTATAAATTTTTAAAATTGTGACTAAGTACCAATTTAAACATAGTCTATTATGATTTATTACCAATCCATGACTTATACATTAAATCTATTGAGAAAGAAACGGTGAAATATATTAAAATTTGTGTATAACTATTAAAATGTAAGTAATCTCGAGAGTGACAAAATATATTAAAGAAACGATAAAATCTATATGAGATTTGTGTATGATCAAATATAATTAGGAAACGATTGTAAAAAAAAAAATTATTAAAAATGTAATTGTAATAAAATTTTGCATAATAAATTTTTCTTGCATTTTTGGCATTCATCATTTTTTTCTAATATAAAAATTTTACACGTAAATACTTGTGTTGTGAAATTAATATTTTTCTTCATCTCTATTTTATTTATAACTTATTTGATATATTTATTGTAATGAATTTCAATCTTTATTTTTATTTATTATGTTTGATCCAAAAATTACCCGTTTGTAGCAAGAGTCTTCGAAGTTGTTCATGAAATGTTTAGCAAAAATGATAACAAGCAATCGAAACGAAACATGTACAGTAAAGAGATAATAGATAAACCTTTGAAATTATGAAATTAAACTTTTTTGTTTACATGTTGATCAAGTACCAAGTAACATCTTAGAAGCCTTGCTAACCTCTTATAACATAGAAGTCAGAGGTTCAACCCCTTGGGATGGGGTGCTTGGGCTTTGAGGGTAACCATATCATGTATCATAAAAGGGAAATAAAGCACGGGGAGAGAGAGAGAGAGAGAGAGAGAGAGAAAAAGACGAAAAGGAAAACGATCAAGAAATCATCACACTCTCTAGACGATAGCTCTTCCCGGCTATGCACCGCTTGGCTGTGATCGTATCAAATATGAACAAATGAGATCCGACATATATAATAAACAACAGATTCCATAATACCATGTAAAACACTACAACATTGAGGAGCAATCTCCTGCAACAGAACGAAAAGAGTGTGACAATAGCTAAAAGTGAAAATGCAATTCTAGCCCATAATTTAATTTCTATGTTTTGGAACCCTGACCTGAAGATTCACAAGAAACCCAGAGTGACTGAAAGATTTCAGTCCAATAGCTAAATTAAGCCAAGCAGATGCAATTACTGGCCTTCTTGCTGCAGTTAAACCAATAAGAGCGACTGCCTTCATTAATAAGTGTGTATGTGACCAACAATTTGGTATGTGGTTTATACCCCACATATGGAAGGAAAAGAAGGTAGGACGCAAGCATAGCCAAGAAGAGATATTGATATTGCTTGATGCCTACGAATAAATATCGAGAGATATGATCAACAACTAAGATTGTATACAAATTTTATTTTTTACGTAATAAATTCTACTTTCACATACACAATCCTGTAGAAAAATAACTGTAAGAAAGTCGAAAAAAATGATAATGAATCAACCACGATGTCGTCAATGTTTATGGCAAAATCATATTTGGGCTGGTTTTTAATAATTGAGCTTACACTTACCAACTCACTTTTAACCAAACAGTGTAACTTATTTTATTTGACAGTTAATTTATTTTCATGCTTTTATTGAGACCAAAGATTAGATTTTAGAACATTTAGTACTTATCAAATACTCATATAACTTTGAAGGGTAATGATGCCTTAGGAGAATTGGTATTCACACTCATCTGCGGATGCTTTTAAAGAGGAGGTCTTAGATTCGAGTCGTAGAGAGGGCAAATTCCGTGAAAATGTGTCAACTTCAGACTGAACCTATAGAGATACAAACCCGTGAGGGCCTTGGGCCAAAGCAGACAAATTCCTGCCTATTGAGCCGTGATGCTTCACGGGCTGCAACGGCTGTGACTCGGTAAACTGGAGGGGCCGTGTAGGTTTGTGACCACGTCAGTAGGCCCAATGAGGGGCCTTATTCCAAAGGGGATAGACAGGGGCCGTTACATAAAAAATGCGCCCTTTTATGTAACGGTCCCGACCCTACGCATGGTCATAACCACCTAACAAGGAGGCTCCAGCTCGCCCTGGCTTACCAGATCGTTACAAGTCACAACCTCCTAACACGGAGGCTTCGGCTCGCCCTGGCTTACCGGATCGTTACAACTCAGGGTATCTCACGGCTCATTGGACAGAATTTGTCCCCACTAGCACTTCTCTGAGGTCCCTCAGGGTATCTCACGGCTCGTTGGACAGGCTTCAGCTTAGGCCGGTTGTGACCATGTGAGGATCAAAACCTTGAGGGACCTCAGATCAGAGGAGAGCTAGAGAGGAAAAATTCTTGACCAGTGGATCGCAAGGTACCCTGTTGTAACGATCCAGTAAACCAGTAAGGGCCGGGGCCAGGGCCTCCGTATTAGAAGGTTATGACCCGGTTGTGACCGACAGCTTGTAAAAATAACAGATAGAAAGAGTTATAAGAGAAAACCACATATATTTCTCTTGAAAATAATAAAATATTAATTTTTATTAAAAAAATACAAAATTATTATTCTATTAGTGATTTATTGAAAATATAAAAGTAATTTTTTTTATTTTTAAGAATAAAATTTACATATTAAAAGTTAAATGTATAAAAATTATTAATAAAAATATTTTTATTTTTATATTCAAAAATATTTTTAATAATTTATTAAAAAATATTATTTTTATGTTAAGCGAATTTTTTACTTAAAAATAAAAAAAATAAAGATATTACATTAATATCTTCAACAAATCACTAATAGAAGGGTAATTTTTTATTTTTCAATGAAAAATTAATTTTTCATTATCTTTCGGTGAGGTATTTGTGATTTTTTTATATATAACTCTATTTGTATGTTATTTTAACAAATTTCAAGAAAGGTATCCGTTAATCATCCTAAATTTAGTCAAGTGTATTATGTTTTACTAAAATTTAGATGTTGTCATGTATGCACATTTTTTGTAATGATAAATTGAATTTAGACTGAATGGTATAAGATTAGATAAAATATAACTGGAATAAATTATATTTAGTAATTTCTTATGTTTGGTATATTACATGGATTAGATTTTATATATATTTTAAAAATTAAATAAAAACAATTAATTATTTAACTATTTAATTAATTAATTTAAATAAAACTTATTAAATATTTAGTAATACTTCACATATATATGTTTTAATTTATAATTAAAATTTAATAATCTGTAAGAAACAAAGCCTTAAGTTTAAAAATAGCTGTTCATTTTGCAAAATCATTTAGTACTTACTTTAGATCCATTACTGTATTCCCAGCAGGCTGACTGATCCAATGCCGCATTCCAGGGAAATAGAAGCGATGGTCATCTTCCTTGATGGATAATCTCATTACAAGCTTGCCTCTGGCAAATCAACCTTACTAGGTTAATTCTACATTGGGATTGGACCAGCAAATCGACATGCATGATTTGGCATGCCAAACTATGTATAGAGCTCACTGTCTGTAACAGCTTCCAAATTTCAAGTTGAACTCTCAACACTCGGATTCCATTCCAATAGTAGGCAATCAAAATTCACATAAATCTTGTAAATGGTTTTCCTGCCAAAAAACTCAATTATTCTTACCACAATATATGTATATCCACAAGAAGCAAACCAGTTCTGGTATTGACAACAGACACTAATGCCCTAACCCAACACCTACTAGAGGTATGGTTTGTATTCCTATAACAATGTCAAATTAAATCAGATCAGGCTAGCATGTTTACCAAACAATGAATGTCGTCCTTCAGCAAGTATCTCACCCGTTGCTTTGTTTCTTAAAGGCACGATTGTTCCAGTATAACCTCCCTTTTTGTCCTAAAACCATTGGAGTGCTCTCCAACTCATCCTGCGGTATGCAAACTACTTATCAAAATCATACCAGACAAGGAATATGTTTTATTACATTAAGGCAAGGTCATAATGCTGAGTGCATACACGGAACACGAGTCCAAAATTTACAGGATTTGAACAATACAATGTGAGAAGACTAAAATTTAGCAAAGGTTTGCAGAATTACCATTCTCACCAAGATGTTTACCAACTTCTGTGTACCATGAAGTGACCAATTTCACACTAACAATACACAAAACTTGAGAGTCATCTTTGAGAGTATTATTAAGTCGTTCATATTAAATTAAATAACAGGTCCATGTGGGAAACTAACACAAAGTTTTGGTTCCAAAGTGTTGGCAACATTCAGTTAAAATGGGCAACTACAATAGCCAACTTTAATCTACTGCTAACTGATGGCAAAGTTGTGTACAATTTTAAGTAAAAAATCAGCCACAAAATCCAAAATTATTTTGCAGAGAATCATTGTTGTTTAGGTTCCACTTACATTGACTTTAGCAGATGAAACACGGGAGATTGACATGTCCAGTGAAACTTTCATTGGAAGACCTTAAACATGGACAACAGCGGCACCAACGTCATCAACAAGGTTTGCAATAGCGCCATTACCTAAATTTCCATTCCTATCCAGGCACAATCAAATCCCAAACAAAATCATTGTACAATTGTTTATGTTTTTGCATAATAATTGAGGGTTTGGTTTAGGTAACTTACAATTAGTCGAGGAGGAACCTTGAAAGTACAAGCGACAAACCCGGGCTCAACTCAGTCAATTCGGATGACTCTCAAAGCAAAGTTTTCGTAGAAGCTAAGAGTCAACCCCAACTCTGTGCGGGTGGATGGTGAGTCGTGAAACGCTCTCCGATTCTTCCTCGTTCAGTTCCAAAAACTCTTTCGCCTTCTCCATTTCTGACTTTTACAACGTAATGCTACAAAACAATCAATTTTCAAAAGTCTGTCAAATTGCACTGCGTTGAAAAGAAGTCATGTTCTAGTCACAGTTCTTTTCCGGCAACCGTCGTTTCGACGTCAATTACATACTGAAACACATTATACTAAGTTCTAACACAGTAATCATCTGTAACCGAAACAAAACAACACAACAGAAGATTTAGGATTTGCGATTGAATCCAACACATATGTTTGGCATCAAAATGGATAGATTACTTAAATAGGCAGCTGTCGAAACAACTTACCGCTCGTTTCACCGACGATTTGAGAGAAACAGCAACTGTCTCGACCGATCACAGAAACAATCGGAGATTCTCGGATAGATCGTGCTGCGCCACTGAAATAACTCAAATTTCCCCTCTTTGCTTTCTCACATAGACAAATGGCTTTCCGGCATCGTAATAAAGTATACATACAGCTTTCCATATTTGAACATCAAATGGGGTTAATAACATTTAGTTCCCTACTTTTTATGTTTCCACAAATGAGGATATTTTTTTTTCATTTGTTACAAATAGGTCCCTAATCCCTAGGGATGACAAAATTTCCAGCGGGCCCGGCCCGTTCTGGTCAAGTAACGGGACACATTTCATAAACGGGTCGGGGATGGGGATGGCATACCAGCCCGTCCCCAGCCAGTTACTCATAAATTTTCTGTAAGACCATATTTAGTCCGTTTTCATAATTAAAACTTAGTTCCTTCCCGTTTATAAAAATTAGTTGTAAGGGGGATGGCAATCTCCAACCCATTCCGATCCTACTAACCCCAGTGCCTATTGATATTGGCGTAAGCAACTTATTCTTATGTCACGTCCCATCAATATATAATAGAAGTCAATTTTAAATTTATAAAAATAAGTAGGTAATATGATTTAATAGGCTAATTTTTTTTTTTATTGATGAGAAGCATTTAGCCCGTAATAAATAATATCAGAGTAAATTCAAGTTTTTATTTATATGTAAGCCCCTAAACACTTATACTTTACACCCTAATAAATGATTGTTACATGGAATGTAGATCCCTAAATATTATAGGAATAGACAATACGGGTTAGGTGGACCTAGATAAATGGGTTTAACCGTAACGAAGGCGTCATGTAACTGAGTGGGTGAAAATGTTACGTCCACATCGAATAGAATATGAGTCGATGATGTGGGTTCCTAAAAATTATAGAAATGGACAATACGAGTCAAGTAGACCTAAATGAATGGGTTTAATCGTAACGAATGCGTCATGTAATTGGGTGAATAAGAATGTTATGTCTTACATCAAATAGAATATGGGTCGATCTTGAATTTATAAGGAGCAGTATCACTTAATATGTTAATTTTTTGAGTCGATAGTAAACACTCAATCTGTAACACTTAGAACCTAAATATTGACATAAAATTATAGAAATAATACAGTGTTATACCTATTTAATGAACAAAATCAAAATCGTTGAATTTATCATTGCAAAGCCACGGGAGATGAAATAAATTTGCTTAATTATTTTCTTGGAAATTTATGAATTAACAAAATCATTCTGCATTCAATTCTAAAATAAAGAGTACACTCTTTAGGATTGAACAATTTTATTATTTTTTTTATAGATTATTTATGTAAATTGTTGTGTCTTTAGTGAAATTGGCTTCAAATATTTAGGACACACCCAAATAGCAAATTGTATGCATTGCATCCTTTATCTCATATTCATTTATAGTACATTGAATATAAGACATATTTAATTAAGGTTGCATTCATAAATTGAATGGTAGAATAGAAAATGAAAATCAAATTCATTATGGATGATGAATTATTATTGATTATGAAGGGACAAAAAGATACAAACCCATGTGGTACCTTACACCACAATATTGCCTTTTTAGAGGAATGTCAGACAGGTGGTCTTTGGATCGTCTCCTTCCGCAATACGCACCTGGTGCCGGTGGTAGCGGCTCACGCTCACCCCTTTGATAACGAAAATAAAAGATGGTCAGGGTCATTTTTTATTGGCACAGCTGACTAATTTAATGGATTTTTAACTATGTTAGTTTAATTTTTTTTGGGTTAATTATATTTTTAATTTTAATAAATAAAAATTATATTTAAAATTAATTATCTACTTTTCGAATAATTTTATGCTTACTTCAATTTTATAACTATTTTTTTTTTGATAAAATTCATATTTTTTTAATGAATTTTATAAAAATAAATTTCACCATCTTTTAATGAAATTTAAGAAAGATGAAATTTTATATTTCTTTCATTAAATTTATTATCTAAATTTAGATGAAATTCATTTTTTCTCAATGAGTTTCATATTTTTTTAACATATTCTTTTAACGAAATTCATTTTATTTTACGATGAAATATTATTTTTGGCTAATTCATTCTTAAAATTATTAAAATTTAAATAAAAAATTATATTAAAAATAAATAAAATAGAATCAAATCATTCATAAAACTAATTTTTAATTATTTTTTAAAATTTTAATAATTTTTTTGTTAAAATTCACAAAAAAAAATAGTAATTAAGAAAATTTTAATTTTAATTTTAAATTTAACAGATAAATAATAAAAAATATTTTTATTTTAAAAAATAATTTTAAATATAATTTTTTTATTAAAATTAAAAATATAATTAAACCTACCGTTAAAAATCCTAATTTAATCCCCGACAAAGAAGTGGGCTCGCATTTGGGTTTATCCTGGGTTTTCCAGTTTCATTTTCCCATAACTATCTCACTTGACACTCGCTCACTCCGTCACTCGCCCCACCTTATTGCTTCTGTTTCTGTTTCTGTTTCTCGCTCTCTTTCTTTTTCCCTTCGGCTTCTGTTTTTAATATGAGCCCACCATTTTCTTTTCATTTACAGCCACGAGCATGACGTTCCAAGCCCAAACACACTACCGCCTATCCACGTGCCATCGCCACCCCACCACCAACCCCATCGCCGGTTTCTGCGCTTCCTGCCTCTGCGAACGTCTCTCGAGCATTGAAGACTCCGCATCCTCCACCACTCTTCGCCTCCGCCGTACTAAATCCTACTCTTTCACCACCAACCCAAATGTACCACCTTCTGCCTCCGAGCCTCGCCGCAAATCCTGCGACGTTGGCCCCCACAACACCCTCTCCAACCTCTTCAATATCGACGACCGGTTAAAAGCTGAGAAAAAGCCTGACCCCACAAACTTAGGGCTCCATTTGAAAGAAGAAGATGAAGAGGAAGGTGAGTTTAGAAAAATGAAGGAACTCATAGATCTTGAATTCGAAAGCAAGAATAGTAGTAGGCCGAGTTTTTGGGAGAGTGCAGCTTCGGTTTTCAGTAATAAATTGCTGAAATGGAAGCAGAAACAACATCGAAAGAACAGAAAAGAGAATGAGAGTTTTGTGGAAGATGATAAGTCAGCTGCAACTGCCAGACCGATAAGAGAGACAGAGTCTGAGATTGGGTTGTACGGATATCTGGGAAGGAGATCTTGCGACACTGATTCGAGATTATCGATCGATAATGGAAGGTATTCCTTTGATGAGCCGAGGGCTTCTTGGGACGGTTATTTGATAGGCAAAGCTTATCCAAGGCTTATTACGCCAATGGCTGTAGTTGAAGAGAAAGAGAAAGAAAAAGCAAGTTCGAGGAATGAAGGAGAAAAGAGTCCGGGTGGATCAGAGCAGACGAGAGATTATTACGGGGATTCTTTAAGTATGCAGAGGCGAAGGAGGAGCTTCGATAGGTCCAGTTCCGGTAAGAGAGCTAGTTTTGTAGATGTTGATGAGGTTAATAAATCATCGATATCAAACGCCAAGGTGTCTTCCGAAACTGTTGGGTTGTTTCACGGGGCCAAGTTGTTGGTTACAGAGAAGGAGTTAAGGGATTCAAATTGGTATTCAATCAGAGATTATCGTGGTGAGTGTGTTGAATCTGATTCAAAGAATGTTGGTTATGTTGCCGGCGGAGTTAATGAAAAAGGATTCAAGTTTAAGAAGTCGTTGAGGTGGCGTAATGTGTGGAATATGTGGAGGTTTATGCAGAAGAGAAATGAAGGTAAATGTGAAGATGAAGAGAGGTTTACTGGAGGGAAAGTGAATGCGGTGGATGGGCCACTAGCTGAGTCTTGGCAAAAGCTGAAGAGGGTGGCCAATGGAGAGGCAAATGGTACGGTTAGTGAGAAGCTTATTCGCAGTTACAGCGTTAGTGCAAGGAACTCATGCAAAGTGGATGGATCTTTCCATAGCGTGAATGGTGTTGAGGCCAAAGATAATGGTGGGAGGAAAAGAGATGAACTTGTGCTGCAGCGGAACCGGGTTACTACATATTCTCCCAACAACCTTGAAAATGGCCTATTAAGGTTCTACTTGACACCAGTGAGGAGCTACAGGAAAAGCAAATCTGGAAGAAGTAGGCTAAAGAACCCACAATCTATGGCCATGGGTGGCTTGTAAAGGTGCATCAATTGTTCTTCAATGGAATATTTTGTAGTAAAGATATGCGTCAATGTGTTTCTCCTTTTTTATACAGCGCATCATATTGTTTCCCTTTCTCTGCTTAACATGTTTTTTGACAAGGAATAATGCAGCAATGGAACTCAGAGCAATGTTTCGTTACGTTTGTTGATAATTAGGTAGCTTAGCATTTGCAAGAATAGAGATCATTTGGTTCTTATTGTTTTAGATTGTTTATCAGTTACTTGTATTGCTGTGCATGTTTTGAAATTTGAGACAGACGGTAGGTCATTAGTACAAGTGGGATAAAAAATGGCATCTAGTAGTAGTACTTGTGGTAGTGTATGTTGGCCATATCACAGAATTGAAAAAAAAACATTAGAGCATTAATTTATAGTTTTTCATTCCAAAAATATGAGTATGATCCTTTATTAACATTACAAC
>JAXCLQ010000005.1:11071815-11090727 GCA_035584115.1 Cedrela odorata | reverse complement strand
AAAAAAAAACATTAGAGCATTAATTTATAGTTTTTCATTCCAAAAATATGAGTATGATCCTTTATTAACATTACAACATAACTATGGTTCAAGAATGTAATTGAGGTTATAAGGGTTTCATAAAGAATCTGCTGTATTTATTGACGATTCATGGTAAAGGTACTTGTAAATCTCAGCACTCTGTTTTAACAATCCGCATGATATATGAAAATTTTCTCTTGGTTCTTTCTTTACATGTTGGATCTCTACAACAGCAACCCGAATTTGTTTTCATTTAGAAATTGTAATTGTCTTGTAACTTTTGTGGAAGAAAGATTGCTTAATGTACTATATCCATCATGTGTCTATTATCTCTTTCTATGGAACTTGAAGCACCTTGCTATTAATTTGTGGAGGTTGTCTTTCAGGTTTCACGGCCCGGCTTTGATAGTTAATCAGTTTCTTCATGGGAATGTAGTTTTTCACTATTTAACTTTGTTGTATACTTCTCGTTGTTTTTTTTGACTTGGTACACGGCTACACCAAGTACAATTGGGTCTGAGATTATTGGGTTATCGAAGTAATAGCTAAGGCATCTAAGTTCCTGGGCAATAATGGTCAGAGCCAGTTAATTGTCAAGTATCTGTCCCATCATTTTTCTTCTGTCTTCCGAAATTGAATGAGCGGCCACTGCCCGCACTTTACTGCCTTTTTTACGCTCCTGTACAGAGTATTACTGCCGAATGTTAATTTTATCAGTGATTTAGTAGTTGAGCAGCGATCTTGGTTTCTGAAATTAATGTGTAAGGTCCTGCATAGGATTCTACTGAGACAACCACGGGACACGTTGCCAATAATTGTTTGTTTGCTACATTATTTTGTTAGCTAAATCGTACTATCTCATTGGAATTTCTGCGTACATCCTATGGTTCTGATAAACTCTGTTCCCTAGAGCCGCATCATTACAAGGTATCTATCCTTTCGTTAAATAACCCCCAACAAATTATACTCCGTAGCACTCTTAACTTTTATATACAATCTTTACTCTTAAGATCTTCTGGTTTTGGATGTGGGCTTCACCCTTTGTTTTTTTTTATCTTCAAAGCATGGCAGCAAACTAGAAGCTTCTCTCCGGCCAATCCCTTGCTGCAGTAAAATATCAATAACAAATTCACTTTTAGGAGTCCAGTGATTGAATTTAAGAGAAATTTTGTTCCAATAGTCCAGGTTGAACTTGACTATTTGAACTTGATTATTTCACTATCTTCTGCTGTTTACAACATTAATTCCTTCTTGCGATGCGTTAAAATAGTGAGATTTCGATGAAAGCTTACCCATGTTTATGTATGCAAATTTCTTATTCGAAATAATAGAAAGTTTTGGATTATTTTTTATAAAATAATTAAGTTTTTAAGTCCATTTATATTTATAATTCAATATTGCTTGATAAATTTCGCCGAAGAATATTAGTGTAAATTTATCTCTTTCGATAAATTTTGTCGATAAAATTCATTTTTATATTAATTTTTTGAACAAATTTTATCTAAAAATTACTATTTATCAACTTAATTAACAAAAAATATTGTTTATTAATTCATTAATTAAAGATAATTTTATTTAAATACTAAACTTCTAGTTCTAAATATAAAAAATTTAAAACTCGAACTATAAATGTAAAAAGTCCTAAAAACTTAACTATTTTCGCAAAAATCCCAAAATTTTCCATTGCAAGCACTCACGTTTTGAAGGCATGTTCAGACTGCAATAAGATAGTCTTGGAAGTTGGTTCTCTTTCTCATTTTGAACAATAAGGTAAATAGTAAAGAACATCAAATTTTGGTGATCAAGGAAGAAAGTTGACATATAGAATTGCTAAGTCATTAACCACAAACATCTGAAAACCAAATATCTCTTGTATTCAAACCATACCATGAGCAAGCTAGAGACCTGCCACACAGCTCAAAATATACGTACAGGAAAACGCACGCTCACGGCTCACTCAACATCATATCCCTGCTCTTGAAGCTCTTGGATGACTTCATTCCTCATCCTCAACCACATCTTTTGAACTTCTTGATCAAACTTCTTGTCCTGCAATTCCTTCTGATAATTATTCACATCTTTATCAGATTCAATAGTTCCTTTTGGTCCAATAACAGAGCCAATCATACCACCCTTCTTAAGGAAATCTTCCATCGCTTCTGTGTCACCTGGGTACGGAAACTGTATCCTCTCGTAGAGGTGAGCTAGTTCTCTTTCTTCCTTTGGTCTAGGTTTGAGCGTCCACCAACCCAGTGGTGAAGTTTCGTTGTAGATCCATGCAACGCCAAATAGCGTGTAGGTGCAAAGTAAAGCCTTGCCAACTTGCTTCCAGAAGTAATAGTCTTCCTTACCAAGGCCTACTTTCTTTAGGTACTTGTTGGCGTCAAAGGATTTCAAATATTGGAAACCTGAAAAATGCAACAAAAATGAAGTTTAAAACAAAGAATAGTTTTTTGACTCAAAACATTTTATCAAACAATTAGAGTCCACTTCACACTATTAAAAAAAAAAAAAATACATTCAAGCATTCTATCGAACATTTGGCAGGCCAGTTTTTATATTGTTCAAGTAACCCAAACCTAGATTTGAAAGTGAACGAAATAGTTCGCTTAAAGATTTTTAGTTTCTGGGTAATACCTGTTTTGGCTCTTTGATATCGTTTGAGAACCATCTTTGTCTGGAGACGAAATTCTCGATCAACTTTGTAAAATAAGATGGCTTTATGTCGATGAAGGAGAAGGCGAGAGCAACTGCTGGTGACTTGGACTGATAAAGGTGCTACACGAGCTCAGGTTCAAATAAAAAATGATGACATGCCAAAAGTGGATTGGTTTTGAGCCTCAAAGTCTACTTCCCCCCATTCTTTGACCCCCTTTGGTCCCCAATTTATTCTTGGAACCCATATGCCAAGATTCACTATGACATGTCAAAAGTGGATTGGTTTTGATCCTCAAAGTCTACTTCCCCCCGTTCTTTGACCTCCTTTGGTCCCCAATTTATTCTTGGAACCCATATGCCAAGATTCACTTTCCTTTTGACCATATTCTGCACACTTCTCTCCCAATTTACAGTATTTCTGAACCCATATTATGCCAGAAAATATCCTAACCAATTAAAATTGATTCAAAATTAAGCCTAAATCCGTGGTAAATAAATTCTTTTTGAAGGAGGGATAGCTGTTTCATTGGTTCAAGTAGTTTTGTATCTTAAAAGAGGTTCAATAATACCTAAAATGGAGGGTGCGGGTCGAAAGTCATTCAAAAGCATGCTACAGGTTATTAAGAGAATCAAGAGTAGTAAATAATATCATACTTTTATATACAAAAGACCATAATTTTGATTTCATTCACTTGAGGTTCACTTTTTCTGAACATACGCTTCATTCTTGTTACTGTTACAGATTACAGCATATAAACACCTCCTTGAAGAGATTGTTTTCGTTGCAGTAGATTCTTTAAGCAAACTGAACTTCATTACAACCAGAGTTGAAGCTGCAAATGCAATACAGTCAAACAAGAGTCCCCACTGGCCTTTTATATGTATACCACTTTGACACCAATAGGAAAGCTCCCAAGTTTAATACACTCAGCACTGTCAACAGCCAGAAGAAGTAATGGAGGTGTCCATAATTCAAGTTGTCTGGTATCCATCCAAGCTTCCCATTCCTTGTACTTATAGCTGTAACAATTGTTACAAGCAAAGAGCTCAAGTAGTTGCCAAGGGCAACTGTGGTCAGGGCCAGCGCAGAGCACAGGCTCCTCATAGCATCAGGTGCTTGCTCATAGAAAAATTCCAACTGCCCGATGAATGTGAAGACTTCTGCGCACCCTATCAGGAAATATTGCGGCACTTGCCAAAATATGGACAGTGGCATTTCTTTTAGTTCATAGTAATTATGCCTTCTCACCATTCGAAGTCTTATGAGCTCCAAAACTGCTGCAGATACCATGGAAAGTATGGATATAAAGAGGCCAATGCCCATCCGTTGCAACTGAGTTAGGCCATTCTTGTGACCCGTGAATTTCCTCGCGACAGGGATAATGATTCTGTCATAGATTGGGACCCAAAAGATGACACTGAGGGTGTCAAAGATTGAAAGTGATGCTGGTGGGATCTTGAAGCTAGAGTTGCCCACATGTGTGTCCATTCTTTCACCTTGCAACACAAATAAACTGCTCATCTGACTGTACACAGTAGAAAACATGATGCTGGTGGCCCATATAGGGAGCAATCGTATGATAGCTTTCAGCTCCTCAACCTGGGTAACAGTGCAGAGCTTCCAAGGGTTTACTGATTCCTTAATGTTGTTTGATTGTACCTCTACTGCCGCCTTGTCGAAGAAACTGAAATTGGTAATACAAGTAAGAAATTAAGTTTTTTCATCTTAATGTTTGACATGAGATTAGATTCCTACCAATACATTGGAAAAGCAAATGACATGAACAAGAGATCATTATCTATTATATTGGTCTATTGTAGTGTTTGATAATTGATACAAGTTCAATTTAGTATATATGGGTCAAATGACTTTTAGCGTACTAATTTGATCTCTTAAATTCTTCAAAATAAAAGGTGTAACTTCAATTTCCAATGCTTTCCAGGAAGCATAGGGATTGCAGAATATGATCATAGCTTTGCTTCATTATGTTAATCTTCTACATGCAGGTAAAGTAACGAGTTATTTGAACTCTTTTATAGCTGATGAATCATAGAGCACTGAACTAAATTGTGTTAAACAAGAAGATACTTTTTGTCCTTTGATTTCATCTACATAGGCTCCAATCCAAGTATAGTTAATCAATTAGAAGCAAACCTGAAATCTTTTGTGTGATCAAGCTTGCGGCTTCCTAAGATGTTGGACTCAGCATCAGCAGTTTCATATAAAAGAGACTTATCAGCAGGTACTTCAACTTGGTGTTTCTTTATGGATGCAATCACCACCTGACAGAGGCGTGTGAGAGGGCTGCCTCCAGGCTTTTGGTTCCGATACAATCGAGTACCTGAAAAGAAACTTATGGCAGCAATTGCCATGGCTACTGCTGGAATGCCAAATCCCCATCCCCAACCCACATTATCTTGTATCCAGACAAGCACAGAAGAAGCAATAAGAGCACCAATATTGATTGAAAAATAAAACCAGTTGAAGAAAGAACCCTTGTGCTTCTTCTCAACCTCATCATTGTCATCAAATTGGTCTGCTCCATAGGATGAGACACAAGGCTTAATCCCACCCGTGCCAAGAGCTATCAGGTAGAGTGCTACAAAGAAAGCTGCACGTTGTGCATCTGCTGCATGGCAGTTATCTTCGCCATGACAGGTTGGCTGTAGGCCGGGGACTGATGCTGACAATGTTAGAAATGTCATACCCTGTGTGAAAATCAAATTTTCATTGTTTAGCTAGAAAGAACACAGGTTGAAGGAAAATCTTGCTTCTACATCGCAGGTTTGACATTTTTGATTATGCATCAGCCAGATATTAGTATTCCAGGTGAGTCTTAACTTACAAAAATATAAATGATTGAGAAAATGGCAATAGTCCAATATCTTCCCAGATATGCATCAGCCAGAAAAGCTCCAATCAATGGAGTGATGTAGCATGTTCCACCCCAATTCAAGTTGTTTTTAGAAGCAGTAGAACTGCTTTGATTTAGTCGATGCTTGAAGTAGAGCACCAGATTGGTGCTCATCCCATAGTATGCCAACCTTTCGCAACATTCATTTCCTGTTCATCAAAGCCAAAACTTACAACCATTTCTTTGCATAGCCATATTCTACTATCATTTGGACAATGATCGAGCAAAATAAGTACCTAAAATAAAGGGACAAGCCTTCCAGGTTCCAGTTTTCTTTTTATTAGCTGGATTTCCTTTGTGATCTACTGTCCCATCTTTCGTGTAAATATCTTCTTTTTCCATTGCTTTCAGTAACTTGTGAAAGCTTGCTCGATTCTTTTTGTGGGGATCTATTTAAAATCAGGAGATAGATGTGCTAACGATGCACAAAGCACAAAATTCTGTCGGCATAAAATTGTCCACAAAGATGTGTAATATGAGTCAGGGAAGTTCAGCCACTTTTTCAGTAACAAAAAAAAAAATCTATTCAAAACAGGAGTTCAATAGAATAGAAATTCAGCTACATAGTTCAATTGACAAGAAAACAGAAGCAAAACCCAATTAATATTGGGACTTAAGAAAGTAGGTGCTTTCTCCAAAACTTATAACAAACAACTGACTCATCAGAGAGGTTACGAACAACCCAAGTCCAGAAAATAAAAATGATACAAGTATCATCTCCAATTCCCACTACAATCAATTGCACCGGCAAATCAAAACATACAGCATAACACCAACCCAGAAAAAATAAACATAAAACTGAGAAAGAAAGAAAGCATCCAATCCGAACCTGATTCTTGACAAGTTTATGCAATGTAATCCGAAAATGCGGAATGGCTGGTGCTTATAGAAACAGCGTTATTTGTTCATGCACTGAACACTAGGAAGACTAAACTATTGTGCTAAGATAAAAGTCAACATAATAATAATTAGGCTCTTAGCTAGTCCACTAAACGAACTGGAAAATGTATATAAAAATACAAAGCACATGGGAATGTGGTTGCTTTGCTTCCTTAAAGTCTTTGACTTCGATGTCCCAAAGATGTGTGATAGCCAATAGCATATAATAATGGAGAGATAAATTATTATCTATTACCTCGTTATCCGTAATCTATGGACACAAGTTCCAGCCACAGCTTCTTAGACTTGTTAATTAATGAAAAACCAGCGGAGGTCAACCCAACATGTTCGCTTTCTGGAGAGAAAAAATGGGCATATAATTGTTCTATCCACTATGCGGCACGTTTTGTACCATGGTAAGAGAAAATTGGATGGGTGAATGCATTTTGTGTCTGTCTAGAAGTGTCTTGTTATGAGTTTTGAACCCATGAGTTTGGAGGTGTAGTAAGAAAGTTAAAGATAATTAGTTTAATTGTTTAATTTATACTAGTGTATTGAAAACTAGTTGCCATTTCTGTCTTTGTAGTTACATCTTCATGACATAAATAATGTAAACGACCATACAATAATTCAACCAAATAACATAAATTAAATAAAAAAGACATAGTAAAATTATTAATAGAATCCAAGTAAAAAATTATTACATACATTAATATACAGAACATAGATTTGCTTTGCTTCACTTTTTCTGAGCATGCACTTGATTCTTTGCGGTAATTTTTTTAAGCAGACTGAACGTATTACTACCAGAGTTGAAGATGTAAATGCAATACAATCAACGAAGAGTCCCCACTGGCCTTTTATACTTGTACCCCTTTGAAACAAAAAGAAAAGCTCCCAAGTTTAATACACTCAGCAATGCCAACAGCCAGAAGAAATAATGGAGGTGTCCATAATTCAGGTTGTTCGGTATCCATCCAAGATTCCCGTTCCTTGTACTTACTGCAGCAACAATTGTCACAAGCAAAGAGCTTAAGTAGTTGCCAAGGGCAACTGTAATCATGGAAAGAACAGAGCAGAGACTCCTCATAGCATCGGGTGCTTGCTCGTAGAAAAACTCCAGCTGCCCGATGAATGTGAAGACTTCTGCACAACCTATTAGGAAATATTGTGGAACTTGCCAAAATATGGTCATTGGCATCTCATCAAGTTCATAGTAGTTATGCCTTCTCACCATTCGAAGTCTAATGAGCTCCAAAACTGCCGCAGATACCATGGAAAGTATGGATATAAATAGGCCAATGCCCATCCGTTGCAGCTGAGTTAGACCATTTTTATGTCCTGTGAATTTCCTCGCGACTGGGACTATGATTTGGTCATAGATTGGGACACAAAAGATGACACTGAGGGTGTCAAAGATTGAAAGTGATGCTGGCGGGATCTTGAAGCTAGAGTTGCCCACATGTGTGTCCATTCTTTCACCTTGCAACACAAATAAGCTGCTCATCTGACTGTACACGGTGGAAAAGATGATACCAGTGGCCCATATAGGGAGCAACCTTAGGATAGCTTTCAGCTCCTCAACTTGGGTTACGGTGCAGAGTTTCCAAGGGTCAACTGAACCCTTAATGTGGTCCGATTGTATCTCCACTACTGCTGCCTTGTCAAAGAAACTGAAATTGGCAACAACTTTGTTAGGTTATCAACCTTACGAGTTGATAAATCATTGAATCAAGAATTGAATTTACTTAGCAAATAATTATTTTCATTAATTCCCTTTGCACTGATCTAATTCAAAGCCGATAATCAGTTTAGATCGATACAAACCCAAAATCTTTAGTGTAATGAAGCTTGCGGCTTCCTGTAATATTGGCAGGTACTTTAACTCGGAATTTCCCTTTGGATGCCACCACCACCTGACAGAGGCGTGTGAGAGGGCTGCCTCCAGGTTTTTTGCTTCCTGTAATATTGGACTTAGCACCAGCATTCTTAAACAAATGAGACTTGTCAGCAGGTACTTTAACTCGGTATTTCCTTATGGATGCCACCACCACCTGACAGAGGCGTGTGAGAGGGCTGCCTCCAGGTTTTTGGTTCCGGTACAACCGAGTACCTGAAAAGAAACATATGACAGCAATTGCCATTGCTACCGCTGGAATGCCAAAACCCCATCCCCAACCCATATTATCTTGTATATAGACGAGCACAGAAGAAGCAATAAGAGCGCCGATATTGATTGAAAAATAAAACCAGTTGAAGAAAGAACTCTTGTGCTTCTTCTCGACCTCATCAGCATCATCAAACTGATCCGCTCCATAGGATGAGTCACAAGGCTTAATCCCACCCGTGCCTAGAGCTATCAGGTAGAGTGCTACAAAGAAAGCTGCACTTTGTGCATCTGTCTCATGGCAGTTATCTTCTCCATGACATGTTGGCTTTAGGCCGGGGACTGATGCTGTCAATGTTAGAAATGTCATCCCCTGTAGGAAAATTAAACCACTTCAATGTTTATAATGAATGAACATAGATTCGGTGAAATACTGCTCCTAAAGCTCCAGTTAATATGTTTGGTTCTTAGCAGTAGAACTTCTGCAACAAATTTAATTGAAAGTAAATCACTTGCTTTTAAGTATCAAGGCGACAGGATAGTGGAGTTCCAGGTGGTTCAAGACTTACAATAACATAAATGATTGAGAAAATGGCTATAGTCCAATATCTTCCCAGATATGCATTGGCCAGAAAAGCTCCAATCAATGGAGTGATGTAGCATGTTCCACCCCAATTAAAGTTGTTTTTAGAAGCAGTAGAACTGCTCTGATTTAGTCGATGCTTGAAGTAACGCACCAGATTGGAGCTCATTCCATAGTATGCCAACCTTTCGCAACATTCATATCCTGTTCATCAAAGCTCAAACATCTAAGCATCTTTGTTCCATAACCAGATTCCACTACCTGTTATATCGGGAGAGAATTATGCAAGTACCTAAAATGAAAGGGCAGGCCTTCCAGGTTCCAGTTTTCTTTTTATTAGCTGGATTTCCTTGATGATCTATTTTTCCGTCTTTAGCGTAATCAACATCTTCTCCCATGGCTTCTCAGTAACTTGTGTGGGGAATATTTATTCAAAATTTAGAATAGGGATAAGCTAACAGAGAACTAGACCTGCATGAAAATCACATCAAAGATATGTAATAGATGTCAGCAAATACTCTGACTATATCTGAAAGTTTTAAAAAAAGGAATTTCTATTCAAAACAAGATTTCATTGGAATTTTAGCTGCATGGATTCAGGTTCAAGAACTAAAGTGCTTTTCCAGAAACATACTACAAGCAAGCAACCAAACTATCAGAGAGTTTAACAACAACAAATGTTCAAAAGTTGCCTCTGTAATCAGTATAGAAGCAAACAAATTAAACACACAGAGAAGCCGCTTAAGAATGACAGAAAATATCCGAACCTGAATCTCAACAGTTTATGCAGTGTGCCTTAGAGAAGAGAAGCAGCATAATTTGGCCAAACTTAACTAACAGTGATAAGCTCTTTAGGCACTGAACTGGACCCAAATGGAGTCTACTCTTTACTTATCCAATAATCTACAAAATGGAACAAGCATATATATAAGAATACAAAGAAGTGAACATGGATGGCATGGGGTTGCTTAGTGGAAGTCTTTGACTTGGATTTTCCAATGATGACGTGAGAGAGTAAAGCATGCGATTATGGAGGACAGAAAAAGAAACTGAAAGAGAGAAATTTTTACATATAGATACAAGGTACAGCCACGGCAAGCATGGTTCAATTCAAGACTTGCAAATTGAACCTTAACCGCCAGTTGCTCAAGTCAATCTTTCCGCTAGTGCTCATACAAACATTACATTATCAAGTTTTACAATTCATTCATATCCTGACCTTGTGTATTTTGATCCCAGAAGAATTTGATGAATTATATGTTAATTTGTTTCCCTTGACAAGGGGAAATGTATGATCCTTAACTCATATATATGTACTTATATTAATCAAATGGTAAGATCAGATTCCAGCCTACCCAACTGAGCCGCTTCTTCAGTATCAGATGTATTTAATTAATGATTTGATTAATTAATTGGAAATATTTAATATAGCAACCGATTTGGACATAAATAATGTGAAGGAACATACAAGAGAAATCTCGCAGCATTTGTAGGACATAATGTGAACAACTTTGGAATTAACAAGTGTGAACAAAAGAATAGTCCAACTTCCAGGGTGTTGAATTACTCTCAACAATGACAAATTGCAACCCATAAAGGAAACAAGGTTATCATTTGTTTTATAAGTATCATATTATCTATTATTTGATACATTTGAACACACACAATGTGTTTTAGAATATGCACTTTGTTACCAATGGCTTGTCACTTCCTAACCTAAATTACAAATTGGAACTTGGAAATAATCAACTCAACAAGTCTATAAAAGATGACAAATCGTATGAACTTTGATACTATTAAACAAATCAATCTAAAAACTTTGTTAGTAGTGTAATAGTATGTTAATGATCATCACAATAAGTCCAAGTCATGTAAATACAAACTAATGCGTCACGTATTTTTACCTTATTTATTATTAATTTTAATATTTTCATTCAATTAATAATATCACATCAAATCAATTTGTATAAAGAGTTTATATCCTTATTATTGCATATAATAAAAATAGTTTCTTCTTTATTTTTTTTAAAAATATTTTAATTTCACTTAATGTGAAAACATTATATGCGCACGCATAAAATATTAAAATGATGGGATGAAAATTTTTTTTTTTTAAAAAAAAGTTTTAATTTAAAAATGATAAATTGGAACCAAGATCAATTTTGTATTTATTTCCTAATGTTTGAAAACATTTCACAGATATTACGAACTAAATCACCAATGGCTTTCCAAACCCCATTCTAACATATGGTTTAAAATTGTTTCCAAAGATGATTGCTTAAAGAACGACTTTTTTAAATAATGGAAATCAATACAAAAAGAGCAATATAATCACTGATTTTTCTTTTCATTAACATTTTATTTAGCCAACATATAGCAACACAGCATGTAAATCTATAAATTCCATAGGAGGGACAAGTGATTGGCTATATATAAACAAAGATTAGATGAGCTGCTACCTACCCTATCATTATAACTTTGAAAAACAAATTAATTTGTGCACTGAAGCTGCAGAAAGCCGTCTATGAAAAGCATATCTCAACTGCAGCATCAACCATCTTTATTAATGTTGGTTAATCCATTTAACATCTTACATTAGTATATATGCATTTCATCTACCCAACAACACGTCTTGTCTGCCGCCTCGCCTCGCTCACCTCCACATCTTCTCGAAGCATGCATGTTTCCATCACTTCTCTTTATATATACAGAGTAATACACAGTGAAACATTAAGCCAATAATATTAACCCAAGAGGGTTTACATCAACAATGTATGTCTACATTTTTGGGTGGTTCAATTAAGGAAACGGAAAATGTGTTTGATAATAGAAAGGAACAAAATTATGAGATAATGCAAGCGAAAAAATGGTGGGTTGCATTTTGTAGCATGCATATGTCATGGTTTTTGACCTTAAAGGGGAGAGGAAAATCTACGAAGTACTTGTTAAATTGTGGTTAAGTTAGCTGAGGGATCGGGTGTACTTTACCCAATACGGTTGGACCAAACCAATGGCTGACCACCTAGTCAATTGAAATATGGCATCCAAACATCCACTAGCTTTGCTTCGCTTCAGAAAGTGTCTGATAACTACCTTTACTTTGTGTAATACACAAGAAAATTCAACAGAAATTTCTGCACGGACGTAGAGCTTGCCTTTTAAGTATTCTTTCTATATATTTTCCACCTAACTAGTAAAAACGACATGGCAGCAGAGACTGTGTGTGATCATCTCTTTATAAGCTTGCATTGCTATATTTTCCTAAGTGCACAAACATAATTTGAAATTAAACCAGAGTTAAAAATATTTTAGAGTAAGAGCTAGCTAGAGGGATGGAAATGGAGATGGCGCTATGGATTCGAGTTCTATTGCTAGTCGCTTGTCTGTTTCCGGCATCCGTGGAGTGCATGGTTCGACACTACAAGTTCAATGTAAGCACTTCTTCCAAAAGTACTTATTGCATATGATATCATGTGCTTAACATTGACTGCAAATCCAGTTTCCCTTGTCATGTTCCAGCCTCAATATAATGTCTGCAATTCCTGAGAAACAGACATTAATATTGCTATAACTAGTGCTTCTGCCTGCTACATGCTTACAACAAGTTATCTTTACCCTGCATGTAGGGTTTTAAATACTGGTCCCTAATGAAAAAATAGGACTCATAGTGCATGATTCTTTTCAAGAAACATCTGAAATAAGTTCTTCTGCAAAGTGAAAAACAATTAAGTTATTCTGTAAAGTGAAGTGCTTTGAATGAGTCGGAGAAGCTTTGATGAGCTTCATCTTTACGTTTGATCAATTGGGAGAATAATTTTGAAATATCCATTACTTGATCAAGTGAACATATATTAACGTAGGACGAAATTTTATAAGATCAAATCATTAAAAGCCACATCTGCAAGAAATTGAAAGTGAGCTTCCAATGTTTTGCCAATCTGGTTGGCTTCTCAGTTCTCAAGTCGATGGTCTTGTTTATCTTAATCGTTTTCTTAAATTCTGCAAACCCAAATAGCATGCTCATGCACGTTTCGTATTCTTGTTGGCATGTATAATTATACTTGTCATTAAGTTTATCTACATGATTGCATTTTCTTTTGATTACTTGATTAGTTGCATTAATTTAATTAAAATCGATGTTGTCTATCACGAAAAGATTTCCATAACTTGAATCGACTGGCCAACAGGCGAAAATGTCATTTCTGATATGATCAAAAACCAGTATTTTCTAGGCACATGTGTGATAAAAAGTTGAATTTGTCTATGTTTTAGGCCAATGAAAACGAGGTTTAAAGTTTAAACACAGGTTAAAAATGGGATTTGGGGAATACTAACTTATGTACAATTAGCGACCAAGTCAATACAAAACACTAAATCTATTACTTGTTAGTTTAAGATAAAAAGAAGAGGTAATTAGTTAAATTGCTTATATATAAGCATATATATATATATATATATGTATATAGCCTAAAAAATCTTGATCAAACAGGAAAGATGTATTGTTGTTGAGACTGCACCTAAGTTTGGTGACTGTAGCACATCATATGTACAATGTCATGCAGGTTGTGATGAAGGACGCCACTAGATTATGCTCAACGAAACCCATCGTTACGGTTAATGGAAAGTTCCCTGGCCCAACTATAGTTGCTAGAGAGGATGACACCGTGCTTGTAAAAGTCGTCAATCATGTCAAATACAATGTCAGTATCCACTGGTGAGCATCAGTTGCACCATTTCTATACTTTAATTAAGACTATATATATCGTAATTCAAATTAGATGTATTAATAATCTCTTAATACAGGCATGGAGTAAGGCAATTGCGGACTGGTTGGGCTGACGGTCCCGCATACATAACACAGTGCCCGATTCAACCAGGGCAAAATTATGTGTACAACTTCACCCTTACTGGCCAAAGGGGTACACTCTGGTGGCACGCTCACATCCTCTGGCTCAGGGCTACTGTCCATGGTGCCATCGTCATCTTGCCTAAACGGGGCGTCCCTTACCCGTTCCCCAAACCACACAAGGAAGTTGTCATGATATTAGGTGAATGGTGGAAATCAGATGTTGAAGCTGTGATTAATGAAGCTATGAAATCTGGTCTGGCTCCCAATGTTTCTGATGCTCATACTATCAATGGACATCCAGGGCCTCTCTCTAGCTGCCCTTCTCAGGGTATAAATTTATAAATAAAAACATTACTTAAGAAAATTATATTCATTTTCAATGTATTTTGACACAATGTTTCTACGATTTCCAGGAGGATATACGTTGCCAGTACAATCTGGTAAAACATACAAGCTGAGACTCATCAATGCTGCACTGAATGAAGAGCTCTTTTTTAAGATCGCTGGCCATAAACTCACTGTCGTTGAGGTTGATGCCACATACGTAAAACCCTTCAAAATCGATACCATTCTCATTGCTCCCGGCCAAACTACAAACGTTCTTTTATCAGCTGATCATGCAACAGGCAAATACATGGTCGCTGCTTCGCCTTTCATGGACACGCCAGCAATTTTAGTAGACAACAAGACTGCCACCGCCACAGTACACTATTCCGACGCCCTCTCCAGCACCGCCACTACTCTCACCGCCCCTCCCCCGCAAAATGCTACCCCAGTAGCCACAAGCTTTACTGATTCCCTAAGAAGCCTGAATTCCAAAAAATATCCCGCCAGAGTTCCGTTGAAGATTGATCATTCCCTTTTTTTCACCATTAGCCTTGGAATCAACCCCTGCTCAACTTGTGTTAATGGCAGTCGTGTTGTTGCAGACATTAACAATATTTCTTTTGTTATGCCAACAATTTCTCTTCTTCAAGCCCATTTCTTCAATATCAGCGGAGTTTTCACAGATGATTTCCCTGCAAATCCACCAACACCATATAACTATACAGGCACACAGCCAACCAACTTCCTGACCATGAATGGAACAAGACTTTACAGGCTTCCTTACAACTCTACTGTACAGCTAGTCTTACAAGACACGGGAATGATTGCCCCTGAAAACCACCCAATTCATTTGCACGGCTTCAATTTCTTCACAGTTGGAAGAGGAGTAGGCAATTTCAATCCAAAGAAAGATCCAAAGAAATTCAATCTCATTGACCCTGCTGAGAGGAATACAATGGGTGTCCCTTCCGGTGGATGGACTGCTATTAGGTTCAGGGCAGACAACCCAGGCAAAATAACTCATCGTTTCCCGATAAGCACTTTTATTTGAAGCAGTTCTGAAAATTAAAACACGCTCTTAACATACTCCTTTCTTGATTTGCAGGGGTTTGGTTCATGCATTGCCATTTGGAAGTGCACACAACGTGGGGACTTAAGATGGCATTTGTTGTTGACAATGGAAAAGGCCCCAACGAATCGCTTCTGCCACCGCCCAGTGATCTTCCCAAGTGCTAGCTAAAGTCTAGGACTCCACCCATACAAAACTAATCGATACTTTTTAACCAAAACATATTCAGATGAGTACTGTGCTGGAGAAACAAACAGTCAAGAAAGGCAAGGAAATAAAATAGAACAAAGCGGTCAGAACTAATAAGAAAGAGTTATCTCGAGCAAGCTAAAACAATTCACTCACGTTTGAATAAAGACATTGATTTTTCTTTTTTTTCTTGGATTGAATGTATCAAATTGTTTTTCACGGCTTATGTATTTGAGTGCAGTGTAATTATATATGCATATTCTGTTAATTATATGCTTCAAAGGACACATTGTTTGCTTGTATAATTGACTAATTGTGTTCCCTAATTCCCATATATTGCACATTGTTCTTGTTTGTCCCATCTCACAAAATCCTTAACTTCGGCCTTGTGTTTGCTTGACATGAATCCAATGTCCCACAGGCCCATATTTTTATTTGGGTAATTTTAAGATCCATAATGAGGAATGGATTTCTATAAAGTGGCATGTATTTGTGATACGTATTATATTTAAAAACGAAGAGTCTCTCACTTGATTTATAAACCTCAAACTGAACCATATATCAAGTTACCTAGTCTTTTAACTGCAATAAACTTATACCCACAAAGTTTTATATTGATTTCAGTAATCAGATATCATATCTCATGAGTAGTTACTTGTCATATTCTCAAGTTACACATTCAATTTTCTTTTCTTTTATAGTAACTACACCCCGCAACTTATAATGCATGTCAATGTATGCATTCATATATCTTCTCTGTGCATATACATATACATGTACACATACACATATGGGATGGGTCATGGGATGGGACGAGGATCCCTTATGAATAAATATTTTAATTGCACGCGCGGGTGCGCATGACATAAAATAAAGTAGGGTATACAATGCAAAACAAACACCACACGCTTACCGGGGAAAGCCGCTTTAAAATATTGTCTTGACTTTTTGACTTTTCGGAACCAACATTAAAACGGAATCTTTCCTTTAATGGAAAATAAACATCGATGGTGGTTCCAGTGTTCAATTATCATTATTATTATTATTATAATACTTCCGATTTTTGTTGCCATGCTGTCGTTTTTGTCCCCAATAGGCCCCGCCCCCTTGGCCTGGCAAGGGTCAATTGCTTGCACACACCATTTCATAAGGTTAATGTGGCAGTGGTGGCACATCCAACAATACTACAATAGATTTCGTGAGGGGGAAGAGAAGGGAGCCACGAGCTAGGCAGATAGCCGACAATATTTATTTATTTTTTATTAAAAAAAATTAAACAGCTAAATAACAATTATCATTATTATTATTATTATTGCAACAGCTTCAATAGAGATTATTATTTAAATTTTAAATTATCTGTCCATAATAATTTATTAAAATAAATAGATCAATATTTAGGTGAAAACACACGATTCCCGACATTAGATCGCACGTGAGAACCATTAATCTTAAATGTAAATGTCTTAAGTCACTAAGTACAATTATGTACCTTCACACTTGCGACTAGATATGCGCTTATATTGTGCATTGCAGTGGGAAAATGACACCTGCATTATTGCATATGGGAGGAGAATTTTGACACATGAGCTAACTTGATGGACAGGTTGTCACCATTGAATAGAGGGAGGGGAAGTGGTACCCCAATTAAAGATGATGGCGACCAAAAAGAACATGTTACAAGTGACACAAAGCCTGGAACATGTTACATTGAAGATTTGGAAGTGGGCTCTGACTCAATTGCAATTGGAGCAAAAGGGGTGAAGTATAAAAGAAACAAATGGCATCCAATTAAGTAAATAAAAATGTAGGAAGCATTGGAGAGTAAAAGCCAGTCATCTCATCACATATCACTACTTGTTAAGTGTATGTACCAAGTTAAAAAAGAAAAATTGAACTTAAGAGGTGCCCACCACCGTGGTAAGGCCGGCTGGCGCAAGATATTTTTTCAATTGCATATTTAAAAAATAAAAGCTTAGAGGGCATTAGTGTTTGGATTAATTAAAAGAGGGTAAAAAGGTAAAATCGGGGGAGGTGAAAGAAATAAGTTAGGAAGGAGGACGGAAGCAAAGACAAAAGGAGAAAAGCCAAGCAGTTGGTCACATCAAATCAGAACGAGAAGGGGACCTCTTTTTGTTCTGTTTTATTGGTTAAACGCGCTTTGTGATGTCGAGTGGACCACACACACCCTCCCACGCCCCACGAATCAATCTTTTATCGCCAAGTATTTTTAATTTCACAGTATTATTATTTGATAGCTTTCGGTTCTTCGTTGGCTGCCTCCTTTATTACTTTTCTTTCTTCTACAAGATTACTTTGTATTAATATATTGTTGATGCTCTTTTTTTTTTTTTTTTTCGCAATCAACTAGAGTTGTAGTTGATTGATCTTTATTGACGTGTGACCTCTTAACTCACTAATATATATATATATTTTAAAAATAAAATAAAATGAAAAATATAAACAAATTTATCGACATTAACCTTATGATTAAAAGAATAATGTTAAAAATATCATAATTTATTAGTATTTGTAAATGTCGTATATTTTATAATTTTTATTATTATTACATATTTTATAATCTGTTCGAATGTATTTGTATAAAAATTTATATAATATAGCGTTGTTGCTTAAGTAATTTTGTTAATTATATTAACAATAATCAATAGTATTAATTGAAGGGTTTTTGTAAATATTTTATTAAAAATGTATTAATAAAATAGAAAAGTGGAATTTTATTTGTAAAAAACAAGAGATTTACCTTTAATGGGAAAAACAAATGGGTATGATCAAGTGTATTCCAGACGCTGAGAGAGAGCGTGGTGTTGTATTATTCTCCCACTCAACTCCGCCGTTATGAATAAAGCGATGGGAAATGTGAGAGGCGGTGGTTGCATTTAATCGGGTAAGTTCTGTACCATCATTAGATTTTTAAAATTTCAAACGTGGGTTAATCTCATTGGATGAGAAACACTCTTGGTGTACTCTGTAGTTGACACTACATCATACACCTTGTAATCACCAATGAACATATGACACGTCAAACAATCAAAGGACTGACCTAGCTCCTTGAGATTGTAACCCGTACAATTATGTGGGGGATTGCTGTATCAGAGTGTTGAAACCGTGTTGGGACCGCATCAAATTGCCAATGTAAATTTAACGTTGATCACGACCATTCCTCTTGGCGGCTACGTGTTGAAACTGACCATAAACACCGCCCCGCATTAGTGTGGGCAACCCATCCTCGTTTGCAAAAACGAACCTGGAACGGGGATGATAGGAGCCAACCCCATCCCGTTTGCAAAAACAAACGGG
>JAXCLQ010000005.1:11050742-11071715 GCA_035584115.1 Cedrela odorata | reverse complement strand
TATATATATATAATATTTTAAATTAAATAAAAATTATTATAATAAAAATTATTATTTATTAATTACAAAACGGAAACGAGCCCAAAAACGGGAATTTCAACTTTAAAACAAGAATGGGTTGGGAATGGGAATTCTGTCTCTAAAACGGGGACGGAACCGGGATCCTTTCCGCCAAATAGGAAAGAGGACGAGAATGGCAATCTCCGGTCCGTTGACATTCCTACCCAACACCAAACAAAAATAAAATATTATTTAAAATATCATTAATAATTTTTTTAAAAAACATTTATATCATAATTTTTTTTAAATTATTATAATTAATTTTATTAAATAAACGTATGAATAATGTGGTACTAACAATAAAAATATTTTTAAATTGTAAATTTGTTATTAGTAATTAATTAAATTAAGTAATAATTATATAAACAAATTTGAAAAAAATACATTGTTACGATGATTTTATTTGTGAAATTAATAAGTGTGTAGAGTTATGTTATTGTCTAAATAAAATTTAAATATGAGAGTTAATTGACTTAATTATTAACATATTTTCTTTATTTATGCCATTTTTTAATTTTTAAAAAATAGAAATAATTTATTTTACTACCTGATTTCATTCTGAATAAAAATTGTCCCCACCTGTTTCATCAGACGGTCTAGAAACGTCTGATTGACTAGTGCAAGTGCAAGTGCAAGTGCAAGTGAGGGGTGAGCTGAGCTTCTATAATTCATCATGAGCTGCCACAACTCAGAAATAATTATTTTAATACTTTAAAAAATAGACAGTCTCAAGTCTATTATGATAAAAGGGGAACTTTTTCATAAGTTGTAGTATCCACAAACCCAATAACCACCAATCACAACCCACCACCATCTCTCCCTTCCCCCTTTCTGCAAGGATTCAAGCATAATTTAGATTCATTTCTTGAAGCGTTGTTAGCTTGCTTTTCAGTTTAGGACTATATTCCTTCTTTTTTTTTTTTTTTTCTCCTTCGCCCTCTGTCATTGATATTCATATATACTTTTGTTTTTCTTCTTTCTTTTTATTTTCATTGTTGCTCTAACTTCAAGGAAAAGGAGAAAGGAGAGATCTTTACCAGCTTTTTTCACTGAATTCATTGTCTCCCCGCCTGGGTTTGTTTTCCATTTCCAGGTTTTTTTTTTGTTTTGGGTTTCCGTTTATTCTCCGTTCTTTTCTTTGGCTCTCAGGTTGTTTTGCCTTTCCCAGTTTGGACATTAAACAGGCTCAAGCTACACAAATGACTTGGTTGCTTTTAGTTCTTGGAGTTTCTGTTTGTTTTTCCTGAAATTGAGTCTGGGTTTTTCAAAAAAAAAAAATTCTCACTTTTTGTTTGTCCTCCTGGAAAGTTTTACTGGTTCAGATCTTACAAGAGGGTATTACTTGTTTTTCTATTAGGGTTCTTTATCTAGGGACAATTTGAGTTAATTTTTGTTTTTAAAAAATTTGGGAGATTTTATTTTTGAAAGTTGTGACTTTTTAAGATTCCTTGTGGTATGCCCCTATAAATGAAAAAGCTATTCTGATTCCTTACAAATGCTTCTTGATTTAACACTGATATTTTCTTTGTGATACCTCCACTTCTCTACATTTTCCTCTTAGTTCTCTGCCAATTACTCTACTTTTCCTCTGTTCCACCCATTCAACTTCTCAAGCCAAATCTTCAGCCTTGAATCATGAATCACTGTAAAACAATCAGAAAATTTTAAACCAGTTCAATTCATTATCATGTTGTATTAAATAAATACTTGTCAGTAACTTTGTATGGTAATTTGTCTGTGATGAAGTGGGAAACAGAAGTAATCTCCCCTGCCTCCTATCTTTCGAGCTCGAGTTGGCTTCATGTAGAAAGCAAGAGCACAAAATGGACAGCAGCAGAAAACAAGATGTTTGAGAATGCTTTAGCAGTGTATGATAAGGAAAGTCCTGATAGATGGCACAAAGTGGCGGCCGCGATTCCTGGGAAGACAGTAATGGATGTAAAAAAACAGTATAAAGAATTGGAAGATGATATTAGCGATATAGAAGCAGGGCTGATTCCAATTCCAGGATATGGTAATTCCTCTCCATTCACATTGGAGTGGGTTAGCAATCATAAGTATGGTGGGTTTAAGCAGTCATATGAGATTGGTGGAAAGAGATCTTCAGTTCGGCCTGCTGAGCAAGAAAGGAAGAAAGGGGTTCCATGGACAGAAGATGAGCATAAGTAAGATTTTCATTTCAATTCATTTTATATACCTAATTTTCCATACTGGGGAATATTAATTTATGGAACTTGAAGTTTTGAACTGATGTTGGATATATATGATATATATGTGCTAGCAATCAGTGTTTTTTTTTTTTTTTAAATTATTTTTATGATTGAAGATTAGTCTTAAGGCATACATTAACATGTTGGCATATTAATTAGTTTTGTTATTTTTCTAGGCTCTGGGCTATTTCTCTATGTTTCTATCTTCTATTTGATACTTTTTTTGGGCACTGATATTTTATGATTTTCTACAGGTTGTTTCTGTTGGGTTTGAAAAAGCATGGCAAAGGAGATTGGAGAAATATTTCGCGAAATTTCGTTACCAGTAGAACACCAACTCAAGTAGCTAGTCATGCTCAGAAGTACTTTATTAGGCAGCTTTCTGGAGGGAAAGATAAGAGGAGAGCAAGCATTCATGACATAACGACAGTCAGTCTGAAAGAGACTAGAACCCCTTCACCAGATAATCAAAGAACTCAAGATCAGTCTACAGTGCTTTATCAGCAACACAATTCTGGTGCCTTGCCCAGAACAATTTTTCAATGGCATCAGCCAAATAGTGGTGCAACCATGGCTTTCAGTTCAACACAAGGAAATATGTTAATGACATCTCCATATGGGATTAACTCATATGGGCTTAAAATCCAAGGACAGAACCTGCAAAGAGACGCAGTTCATGAACCTTACTTTGGAATTCAAAATTTGGCATTTCAGATGCAGTACCCTCAAGGGTGAGAAGATTACATTTGTTAGAAACCCTTCATGGCTGCCACAGCCATGTTTTCTTTGTACTCATTAGTATAGTTGTGTTTGTGCTTTTTCCTGCATTTATGTGAATATGTTATGAAGAACTTGTGTTTAGTCCTGGTACTAGAACTTGGAGGGGGACATGACTGTGTTTTGCATGGAATTACGAGTTCCGAAATGTGAAACTAAGAGAAGGTTGCCAAACCTTGATTTCCCTTGTATTTAAATATTCTGTAGATTCTGTTATGTGGTGAAGATTGAAGAAGGGAGTGTTGTGCTTTTCTAAACGACCATGGAAAATCTCTGCATTGATTATTGAGTTTAGGAAGTGTGTTTGAAGCTCAAGTTCAAGTTTACGCAACATAGTTTTGTCTCACTATTTGATACCTTATGATGGTTCCTCTGAGATAAGATTGGAATGCAGAAAGATAAGCTTGGGAATGGAATTTCAAGTGCTCATGGAGAATGAAATAAAGGCATCAGCAGATAAGCATCTTCAATTATAAGTGGAAAAAAGCTTAGAATGTTTTAGGCAAGGCCAAGGCCAATCTGTATGGTCAGTGATGCGAAGAAATATGTCATAAATTCAACAATTTCTATGAGCTGCTATAATATTACTTGTGAAATGACACCATTGTGCTTTGAATTTATCTCAACTGTAATAATTTACATTGTGAATGTTGTCAAACTAATGATCCCCACTGTGATAACAAAACTAAACATCAAAACCTTCTGCCTGTACACGAACTCAATTGCAAAACTAATGGTAAGTGATCATCTATGTGGTTCTACTCCTACAGGAAAGCCTAACATTTACTATCAGTTTGAATTGTGGCCGAGTCACAAAGCACTCAATTTAGAGCTTCATAGTATTTGGTTACCTACTTTCTTCTTTTTAACCCTCGAAGCTGTTTCTCTAATCCATGCTTGACTTTGTTTGCTTTTCAAACCGTAGTTGAGGCTGACACTAAATTCCACTAATTTCAACATCATTCATTCACTTCAATTCCTCCCTTTTACTACTCTTTGGTAAACTTTCTACAATATGTTATTTTTCTCAAAAGATCTACCTAGAAAGAAGATCCCTCTTTAAGAGTATTAAATTATTGATTATTTTAGCAGAAATTCATAGTACAAAGCAAGATTCAGGTCAGATTATCTGTTGATTTATGAGCTTGTTTTATTCAATTTGTTGTTACTCAAGTAAATCATAATTGGTTTTCTATTCAAAGTGTACGGCACCAACCAACTAAATAAATAAAAATAACTATAAAGATTTCACTCTAACCTCTAACATTTAAAGCTGCCCCGGTCTTCATGGAGGCAGCAGCAGCAGTAGCATAAACCAGAAATAGTTCTTTACCTTAATTTTTTAATCAGTGTAGATTACAATAATCAATATCTGTAAATAGTCGCTCATTCTTAGACAAAGTACCAATGATGGGTTAATACAATTTTCCATAATATTCAATGAACGTTCATTTGATTTTGCCTCTCTCTCTCTCCCTCTCTCTCCTACACAACACAAGCAGAACTGATAAAATACACAGAATCTTCTTACAAGTTAGATTGCGGCTTTGAAAATAATGGATATTATAATGACAAAGTAGTAATGATTCTTTATTGATGAATTAGATGTTCTATTTCTCAGTATTTACTCGTGCATTTATCCACATCTATTTATGAAAAATAATTGATTTAATAAATTGATGATGGTGAAGTTGATTATTTAAGGTTTGGTATTCAATGAAAAATGTGACGTTCCCATCTTCTTTGCCCTTTATTTCTTTTGTATTTTTATATTTTGTTTCTATTATTTCTTCTACCGAAGACCAACCATTTGAGTCGCATAAAAAAGTGTATTCTACTTAACCCATAGAGCTAAGAATTGAAGAATACTAGGCAGACAACATGATTAAGCTTAGTCATATTAACTTTTATTCTAAGTTAAATGACAAAACCATCAAGCATCCTTTTACAAAAGCAAAAGCCTTTACTGCAAGTTGCATGGGATGGGAAAAGCACTTAGTTTCAACAACTCAACCAGTTACAACCACATTCACCCATATCAAAAACTTCACCCTTTTTGGTCATCTTGAGTACTCTTTGTTCTCAAACAAATATTCTGATTCTTCTCTTGCTATGCTTTTGTGAAAATCACACTTAACATATTATGTATGATTGTGAAGATATAATCTGCAGCTTCATAGACAAAGTTATATATTCCCAATTCAATGGATTATATATTCCCAATTCAACAAAATACAAAACTATTGGATTGCCACAGCTAGGGGGTATGTTGTATGAAATTATGCATTGATGTGATCATACCATTCTCAAATTTCAGCACATTGTACACATAAAAAAAAATGATTATTAGCAAATTGACTACCTTAACACATTATTAATCAACTTGGATGAAAAGCAGTAACAAACAGGGGAATTGGATTGGTAGTTTGCGATGACAATGTGATAAATCATCACAAGTCAGTAGTGACAAATGTTTAGTAACTAGGGGAAGTTTAATCATGGACAAGCTATTTCCACCATATCGCTGTTCAGGAATCTCAAACTTTAGGCCAGATTCAATTTGGCCATAAGAGTGTTTAGTCTAAGGATTTCTGGTTGTCACATGACAACCCGAAACCAAGAGGAAATAAAGGGTCATATGCATTATCTGCAGCATTCATTGGTAACTGTTCAACCTTTCTAAACCATGTTACTGGGAGTCGGCCCGTGAAATCATAATCTCCAAACACAACATCAGCAATTCCCCCTCCTTCGCTTCCTGGCAGCCAAGCAGCAACAAGAGCTTCTACCTTTTCCAACAACTGTGGCTCTACAACTACAGGTCTTCCAGCTATCAAAATTGCCAATGTGGGGATTCTTTCAGCAACCAAGCTTATAATATCACTTCCCTTCAAGGGGATTGTAAGGTCTGAGTTGTCACCAGGGGTTTCTGCATATGGTTCTTCACCAACAGCTACGATGGCAAAAGAAAAATCTTTGGCTGCTAAGGTGTCCGGTGATGGATATTTTTCATAGATCACTTGTGTTCTGTCTCCCACAGTTTCTTTGATTGCATCCAAAATGGTTGTTCCTGGAATGTAATAATTTCATAAGAGATTAAACTGTTGCCTACCCTACATTGCAACACATAAAGAATAAGACATTCAACTGTAGTGTTAAAACTTGGAACAGAAGCTGTAAGAGTAACTGCACATAAAATGATATTTTCCGTGCCTAAATTTTTTTTCCCACTTTTTCCCCTTTCCTTTTTGTGTTGGAGGAGGGAGGCTGGGTGGGTTTCTTTTCAGACATGAGACAGAAATGAGGTCAATTGAAATAAATAAGTACTGCTGCATAAATTGTACACAATTAGACTCAAAATGGATAAGGCACTAAGAATAAATATCATGCAATCTTAAACATTCACGGTTGGTACGCATATACATGTGCGAAGGATGTTCATGGACATGAGTAAGGTTTACTATGAATCACCAATATATCTGATGCTAGTGGTGATGGAGTCAAGCTGGCACTGATCTCCATTACTGATCAAACAAAATGCAAAGAAGTGAGAAAGAAAAGTGAGAGAAAAGGGGGCTGGGAGAGGTACAAGAAACTTGATTCCCTAAAACTTAAACCAATGAGAGAATCAGACAGACATCTACAAAGCAACATTATAGGTGAAAAATAAAAGGCTTAGGCTTATGAAGCTATGCACATTGTCACAATCATTTTCAAAAAAGCTTTAGAAATATTGGATCTTGGGGAAATGGCCATATAATTGCATACCAATTGTAATCCTGCCGCCCATTCCATACCAAGTTTTTGTCCATCCTCCACACTGATACCCAAGATCATCAGCATGTGTTCCAGCGATAAGAATTCTTTTAGCATTTCTATCTAACGGAAGGAAAGGTTTCTCTGGTTTCTTTCCATTCTTCAAAAGAACCAAAGACTTGCGAACTGCCTCGCGAGCCAGTTCTCTATGCAGCTGCAGAAAAACCATTAAGAAAAGTTTGTATCACATAGAAAATATTACCCTAGTTACAAGAAAAAATCTTTAATAAATATAGAGATAGAAGGAGAAGTGTTTAAATTGAATGTCATCAGCCCTAACACATTGAAAACACCCAGGTAAATATGGAAAAAATATAGAATGGAAATGCCCAATCAAAGAACCAAGAAGATGAAGGGGCCAAGTTTTAGAATAAACTAAAGTTGCAGTAATATCATACATACCCAATCATGAGAAAGTCTTACTCTAAATTAATCATATGATGCAACCACTAGTTAAATTCTTTAAGATTTATTAAGGAAGTGAAGTTATAACAAAACAAGAGAAAAAGCAATTCAAATATTCAGCTTGGTGATACATAAGAGAAATTTTATGTTTTCTACAGAAAACACATCCATAGCAAGTAATAAATTAAACAGAGAATATGCCGAATTTTTTAAATTCACCTTGCAGCCAACTATATTGAGCAAAGATCTGTCAGAGAAGGGATACTCAAAAAGACCAGCAACAAACTTCACTCTCAATATTCGCTCAACAGCATCATCAATCCTGAACATTGGTACCTCCCCTGATTCCACCAGAGATGTCAAATCCTCAAAAAATTGTCCGAATCTATGGGGCACCATAACCTGCATATTTCCTCAGTAAGAAAATGATGGCGTGAATCAATGTGAGCAACCTCTAATTAGACTTAGGAGCCCTACCATGTCAATTCCAGCATTAACAGCAGTGGAAATGCAGTACCGATAGTTTAATCCATGAGGTTCGCAAAGTCGGTCGAGACCTTCCCAATCAGAGATTATAAAACCCTGCAAGCAGAAGGGTGGGTGCACTGGATCAAGATACACAGAAATTTCATGTTGACTCACAGTCCAACAAACTGAAATGAAAATTAGGAAAGGATAGAGAAAATGAATACGGAAGTAAAGACCGGCAGCATCATTCTAATATTCAGAAATTAGCAGAGCAAATAATAATTAACATCAGGACGTGTAACTATAATAGTGTACTTAGACAGAAAGAGCTTTAGCCAATCCAGGAAGTATTGACAAATATACACAATTGGGGTTTCTACCTTAAAACCTAGCTTATTTTTCAAAACTTCTGTCATGAGCAAATGGTTGGCGTGCAGTTTGCGGTCATTCCAACTAGAATAGGATGCCATGACAGTGCAAACTCCTTGAGAAATGCATTCCAGATAAGGGGACATATGAATTTTCTCTAGGTCATCATATGTTGATATGGTATTCCCTTCATTTATACCTCTCTCAGTACCCCCATCTCCAACAAAGTGCTTAGCACATGCAACAACATTGTTTCTGGAATAACATTAAATAAATCAATGAGAAAAGTTTCCAACAGAATGAGCGTATGGTATTTGATGGCTAAGATGGAAATCCATGGCAGAGCCACTATAAGGTTAGAATAAAGTGAAGAGTGACTGCATAAGTTGGGAGGAATAAAATAAATAGGTAGCATGGTTATTCAGAACTAGAAAATGTAAGTGGAGCGATGACTGGTATTATCCCTTTCGCAACTGGGGTATGTAATACCCAAAAAGATGAGAATTTGAATTTATCCATTATGAAGATAAGGACGACAATAAAAGAAGCAGAAAATAAAATTATTAGGTGATGACTTCTTTCTACCTTCCAGCTACAAAAGGGTAGCCATTTGGGTGTCCTCTGGGTGGCTGTCCTTGCAAGCCTGAGACAATGCAAGTCATCTTTTTAACAATTTCAGTATCTTCACTATAACTCTCGTAGTATCTTCCCCATCTGGGATCTTTGCCTACCTGTCAGAGCCAAAAAAGCTGCTCAACAAAATATTGCTTCAAGCCAAAAGAGAAAGAATACAGAGATTAAAATAAACAAAAAACCGAATATCTCAAGTATCAACAAAGTTTTTGAATTTCTGGAAATTCATGATCTGGACCCAGATCTCTATAAGGATGTCAGACAATTTCATTATGAATCTCACGTCTTAGGAGTATTAAATACTTCCAGATTTTGCAATGTTAGTTGATAACAATTCAACAAAAATAAATGAAACCATTCATTACATTTCTCTCATGTCTTGTTTACTTAATTGTCACGGTATTTCGATAGGTAAGTTTCGTGCAACATTGCATATGGACCAGAAGCTACTAACCAATACAGCAACTAATCTGAGAGGTATGAGAGAAAAGTGATAAAAGAGGATTTGACCTTCTGAAACAAAGATCAATGACAGCACCAATCAAATGTCATGCAGATTTGGGTTAAACGTGGACAAAGAATAAACACAAGAGCATTAAGGTCCTAAAATAGAACAAAATAGAGAATGTTATTAACATGGGTAAAAGCACCTAAATGCAAATCATCCTATGCAGTACGAAGAAATTGCAAAATTACAAGCAACTATGACTTTCACATGATTGTAACATAAGCCACAGTAACATTGCAACAAGAAAAAATTTTATAGCGCTCCTCCAAATTAAATGCTTACCTAACAAGTAACAAGTACAGAAGAAGTTTCACAACTACAGCAACTCAGCAAGCTTATAACATTCAAGTCTCATTGTAGGTAACACAAAACTAACTCAACAATCAAATTGAAGACAGTAGCATTTTCCAATAACTTACAGCCACACATGGTGCAAAAGTATAATGAATGCCACTTGCTCGAACTTCAAGAGCTGTTGCAACTCCAATCCTTCGAGCCAAATCTCCATCTCTGTTACAAACCTTAGTTTATAAGAATTACAGAACAACAATGACAACTACACAAAGAGCCACAGAAAAAGGCATATATTTAATTGAGTCTTTATATTCTCATTATTTAAACTTTCATTGCTTTTGATATCTCCATATAGAATGAAAGTATATTAGGAGAAAGTTTCTTTCATTTCCTTGGCTATCTTCATTCATCAAACAACAATAATACCAGCGGATCTTTAAGGATAAAAATGAAATTGACCTTGTGGCGCCAAGGCCAACGTTGTGAGGAAATATGGTGGCACCATATACATTATTGTTACCATGAACTGCATCAACTCCATAAATGATCGGTATTCCAAGCCTTGACTCAAGCGCCGCCTTCTGGAAGCCGTCAATCATATCCGCCCAATCAGATGACAAAGCATTCTCAAAAGGTACACTCCCTCCTGCACTGAGAATACTCCCTGCAAAAATAGTCCACCAGGTGCTTGAATTAACGCCTCAAAGAACATACACCACTAACATACACTAGCATGCATTCATAAAACAAAAAGAACATACAGCAAGAGAGAGTAAGAAGGATACCAATAGATAAGTCTCTGAGAACAGAGGGAGTAGAGACTCGACGCTCTATCTGGGTCATTTGACCAATTTTCTCTTTCAAAGTCATGCGAGAGAGAAGGTCTTTGATTCGATCCTCTACATGGGCATTTGGGTTCTTGTAAATGCAGTCCATGGTGGATTCTTGCAGAGACCAGGATAGATGGAGATTAATTGACTGAAGATCTCGAAACGTTTGTTTAAGTTGAATAGCAACGAAGAGATGATCCGTTCTTATAAAAATAGCTGGGGAGTGGTGGTTAAGTGGCAGTTACGTTATCCTTTCACCGTTTTTATAAAAATCCGTTGATTTTTAAAAGTCAACGGATTTGAATGCCATCCGCCATTCGTAGCATGCCAATAAGCTAACTTTCATTTGGAGTTTATGCTTGACCAAATAGTTTTCTCCGCAAGACATGTCGCTAATATTCTTCCTCTACTATACGACACAGCGTTTACGTTTAAAAATCAACGGATTTGAATGCCATCCGCCATTAGTAGCATGTCAAAAAGCTAACTTTCAATTGGAGTTTATGTTTGACTAAGTAGTTTTCTCAGCAAGACATGTCGCTAATATTCTTCCTCTACTATACGACATGGCGTTTACGTTTCCTATCTTTATACGACAAGTCATCTATTATACAAATCTTTTCTCAATAGTGTAGTGGATTGAAAGTAGTACTATGAAAAACGTGTTTCTCATGATAATTAGGAAATAAGGAAACAAAAAAGTTAAATTAGCATTTTATTAATAGGGCATATTTGTAATTATTGGATAAATTTATATTTATTTAATAATTAATATTTATCAAGTCTTTATCCACTTATATATTTAAGAGAAATGTACATAGAAAAGAGAAGGTAAGATGTTGCAGTGATGGCAAATGTTGAAGAACAAACAAACAAACTTATTCCTTACCAGTAAAAACATTAAGTAATGTCACTAAACTTTTCTACAATCTAATTTCCTAAACATTACAAAATGGAAACCTCTTTGAAATGATAAAAAAAATAAAAATAAAAATAGCAACACAAAAAGAAAACTAGTTATTCCACTTGCTTCTGCTCTGTTTTGGCACCCATTTCTTGGCATCTGGTGCAGCCATTGTTATCATTTTTGAAGTAGCTCTTCCAGAACCAGTGCTTCTTCCAAGCTCTTTCGGTCATTTCATCAATTGGGATACCTTTTGTTTCAGGCAACATGGTAGCGGCAAAAGTGCATGATATGATGAGCCATCCAGCAAAGAAGAAGAAAGTTCCCCATCGCATACGGCAAAGCATTGAGAGAAATGATTGAGCTATAACAAACGTGAAGAGCATGTTTGTGCTCACTGCGAAGAAATAACCTGCATTTCGAGTCTCTAATGGGTAGATTTCACTGGAAATCAGCCAGCATATGGGGCCCCATGACCATGCATAACCAGCAACAAAAACAGCTACCAAAATCACCATAACTATAGCTAAAGTTCCTGGCATCGTGTTTGTAGTCTTCAAATACAGCATCAGGAGTACCCCGATTGCAATCTACAAGATGGATAGATGGATAATAAATCAAGTCAGTAACGCTAAGCAAAATAATTATAATATCATTCATTCCAAGCCATTGATTTGCTAGATAATTTACCTGGGTAACAATCATTTGAATTGCTGCTTGAACGAGCAAAATCTTTCTTCCAGCTTTATCCACAAGGACAATTGCAACCAGTGTGGATAAGACATTAATCACACCAGTGATGACAGCAGATAATAGTGATGCATCACTCCCAAAACCCATAGTTTGAAAGAGTACGGGAGCGTAAAACATGATCACATTGATGCCAGTGAACTGCTGAAAGAAATGAATGATTGTGCCGCAGATTAGCTGAGGCCTGCTATTTTTTTTCATCAGGCTCCTATAAGGGTGTCTGATCAATTTAGCTAATTCAGTAGCCTGGAAAATTTCTTCATACTCTTCGTCAACATTATCCACACCTCTAATCTTCCTTAAAGCATATAAACCTTCTTCTTTCTTTCCTCTCTCTATAAGGCTTGCTGGGGTTTCTACAATAATGCAGGATCCAAGCATGAGAAAAAGTGCTGGTACTGCTGCCCCACCCAGTGATATTCTCCATCCATACGGGTGCAATCTTGAAGTACCATAATTAATTAGATTTGCAACTAGAATGCCAACTGTGATAAGCAATTGAAAGCAAATGTTCAGGCCTCCTCTGTATTTGGGTGGTGAGATTTCTGATATAAATAATGGCACTGCCTGTACAGAAATTAACATCCTGTGAGAATACTGAAAAAGTCACAAGAGATTGAAAAAAAGATAGATTGATCAATGACGTTTGTTGTTGAATTCAGGTTTCTGAAACTAACCAGATTACCAAATCCAACTCCAGCGCCAAGAAGAATCCTTCCTGCAATCAACATGCCTAGATTCTGGGCAGCACAGTTCAAAATGGCTCCACAAAGAAAGAAAACAGAAGCTGCTTGCATCGTTGGTTTTCGGCCAAATTTTCTGCAAAAGATAGATGCAATAAAACTGGCCACAATTGCTGCAAGGTACAGTGAAGATGTGAACAGCTGCAGATATTGGTTATCATATTTGCAGTAGTTATCTTGCTTTGCACGGTGCTTTTTAACATAAACAGTTGGGAAAAACTTTAACAGGAAGTCATCCATTGATGTTACTCCTCCTGCAACATTAGTATCAACAAAGTTAAGATTCAAAATCTGAAGATAACATAGAAATGCAAAATTCAATGAAATTGTGGACAGATTTACCTGAAATTCCTATGTCGTAGCCAAACATAAGACCACCAAAGGCTGCAATAATGCTACAGATAACAACTTGGCCTGTGAGCTTGGCTGGGAAATCCTTGCCACTGCCAGTTTCGGCCACGGCTAAAGCAGGCATTTTGGCTCTTTTTCTGTTGCTGCTTCTAAACAAAGAGCTCTCAAAACAAGTCAATCACTTTTATCTCACTAGGCCGAGTGATCAATAATTATGGTAGTGAAAGAGCACAAGCTTTTTTTTTTATATGTTTCCGTAAAATATTTAGGCTCGGAAAGTGCTTGATTTATTTAACAAACTTATTTGATTTGGTAAGATATGGGTAATTTAAATTGGTTCAAAACTCGAAATGTTATCAGTTTTTATCAACTTTCAATTATCTACAAACTCTTTATTTAATTTTAATCTCAAATTAATCCATTTTGTTAGGACTTATCATTTGATTATATCTGATCCCAGCAACGGTTTCTTAAAATAGATAAGATTTCCTCCGATTGGAAAGGGCAATAGAGATTTGGCAAAATGGTGCAGGTTACAGAGTCAATGTCTATCCATAACTCATTCCAATTAGAAATTACATTGGGAAATTTATTTACAATGGCTTTACACATGTTTTATTTTCCTATCCTAATACCAAGGAAAAAGAAATTGACATGATGGATAGGTAATTCACAACAATCTGAAAACCATATCTCATTAATGAAATTAAGTCAACTCGGAAACAAAGAAAGAAAGAGATCAGACGTTATGACCAGATATATGTATTAGGAGAAACTAAATCCTCTGGCCTGGATGAAATATGTCCATCAAATATGTAAAATAGTGCACAGCTTATGTCTAGCTCTCAAATGTACAAAGATGATTTTAATTTCAAACAAAAATGGGAGAATCAGAAGCACAGAGGCAGTTCCTTGGGCTAGACATTTAGAAATTGTAAGAATAAAAACTGAGAAATCCCAGTTTCTCTACTATTGCTTCGGGAAGAAAGAAGTCTCTTCTTGCTGGCTAGGCCTAACAAAACATTCAGTTTACCATACCATGAACTAAACATGAACTTCTCTCCAAAGCAAATAGTTTGTGTATTTGATTTGCAGTTGCAGCTCTAACCTTGTCCTCAAAACTGGGCCTGTTCAAACATTTTCATCATCAGTTTGATTCAAGAATGAAAAGCTTCTCAGTTTCCCTTCAAAAAATTGGTTAGTTAAGCAAAACCCACTTCCTCTGAACATCTGCATTGAAGATTTAGCAACGCCATGTAGACATCATGCGGCTGTATTTGTTTGTCTTTGTTTCCTTGACATCTGATTATGTTGGTGTTGATTGATCTACAACAATGTTATGGTTGGTCAAGTTATCCATCTTAACGTCGTCTTTCTTCAGATCATTTGGTTCATGTTTATCATCTTCAATGGCCTTTAAGCTATTGCACTACCGTACCAGGCTTTAATTGGTCAACAACATTCTCTTGATCAATCAAGCTCTTTTTGCTGCTCATCTCATTGGCGATTGTTCCATTAACATTGTGCTTAATATCTTATAGTAACAGAAACTTAGCTGTTAAATCAGGGATTATGATAGTATATCTAATCAAATTTAATTCTCATTTCACTTCCTTAGAAGAAAGGATAAACAAAAGAAAATTCAAAATATTTCATGCTGTCTCAATGATAAATTTTGCATTTAAACTTTCCTTATCTCAAGCTGTATCATGTCCTCACTGTCCTTTACAACCCTTGAACTCTCATTGCCATCAAATGACTTTGATGGGCCAACAATAGCTTCATTTTCTGTCAACATTCCCTGATGTTCACCACTATATTCCATAACTTTTGAAGCAGAAACTTCTGCAGGTTTTAGAGGTTTCACAATTTCCTCCTTTGTGATTGACAACTGGGATTCACCTTTGCTTCCTTTGTCAGTCTTCTCCTTATCTGAATTCTCATTGACCACTGGATGATTTATGCTGTTAGTGAGGTTGGCTTCTCTGCTGGATTTCCCAGGAGAATTTGGTGTTTCCTGTTCAATGTCATAGGAGCTGAATGCATTAGTTCAATTTTTCTTTAACTACAGATTAAACCATTTTTGCATACTTAAAAGAGAAATCAAACATAGCTCATGAATGCACAAAAATGGAATATTTAAAAAATGAGATTAATGTAGAAAATAAACTCTTAAAAATGACTAATCAAAAGAATGATTGATGATGTACTCTGCAAATTCTTTATTACTATGTGGTTCTACCTCTTCTTTCACGACAGTTTCGGGGGCATTTGAATTAGCAACTTTCTCTTCTGGTTTAGATGGGCTCATTCCTGCTGTATGTTCAGGCATAATTTGAGATGGTTCCTGTTCAATACAAGATGCATATATAAATCTATTATCTTATTTACAATGAGCTTTTTTACTCTGCTATACTTTCCTGAAATTTGTGTGCTTGTTGACTAGAGGAAACGTGTGCTCATGAAAATGCGAACATTCTAAGCATCAAATCCGACACCACCTTGATTAATATATTTTTTCTTTTGTGGACTTAATACTTTGCATGAGCTTCAAAAGACTTGACCATGAATTTTGTTTCATGATCTGTTTTGTGTTCAAGTTGTTTGGTTATTATACATTATACTGACCTCTGATTGTCTGAATCTGCTACTAGTTGATGGACGGTTTATTGGTTCCGCTACCAAATGCTGTGAACTTTCAGGTGCAGTCACCAGAACTAAGATTTCGGGTGACACTTCAACCAGTGGATTATTGCTGACAACGCCACTCACAATGGATTGTGGGACATCATTGGGTATCTGTTGGTGAAAACTCAACGGGAGTATTTGATCTGTTTGGATCTTTCCTGGCAATACAGACCTTGGAGATGAGCATGAACTTAAATTGGTAGAAAGTTGCTCAGCCATGAATGCCGGTGGCAGGGCTGAAATAAAAGGATAATCAATACTCCGGTTTACGCCAGAAACTCGTACTTCTGCTGTGTTTTGCCCTTCTTGAACCTCAGTTTTCATTGACGTGCTCCCTACTTCTTGTTCATTTAGCTTTGGAGGATCTTCTTCAATAAACTCTGGATTTTTATTGTTTTCCATCTGTTTTTCAGACTCTATCATGGTTTGTTGCTCAGCAGACGTGTCACAGTTCTTCTCGATATCCATGCTAGATTGTGAAGTAATCTTCTCAGCTGGTTGTGACAGGTCCGTTAAAGCTTCTTTGTTGCATGATATTTGAGATCCACCGCCTTTCTCTTCGGTTGATTTTAAGTTGTCTTTGTCATTGTTTGTATGAACTACTTGATCATCAACCTTACTAATGGCATTCACTTCTGCAGACTTCTCTGGGGGATTAGATACTTCCTGTTTGTTATCCAAAATTTAAAATGGTGAATCCAAGGTTCATTTCTGACTTTTCTTCTTCTCCAAAGAGAAAAAGATTGATAATTCATCAAATAATTGCAATTAAGTATATTTAATAGTAATCAGGAAGCACGTATAAATACTGACTGACCAAATCTGCAAATTTAAAGCATGTAAGAGCAAGTGATAAGTGGTTAATGAAGCAATTATAAAATCCTTAATTTATTCACCTTTGATTTTTGGAATATTTGGTGGATATTTGAATCACTCGATGCTTAAATTGTTATGCCAATCGACCTGATTTACCAACTACAGATAAAAAGAAAAAACTAACCTCTGGCTTTTCAGAAGAAACTTCACTAGGTGGATGAGATACTGACTCCCTCACTAGCAATGCATTTTCTGGATTTTTGGGTGGTAATGCATCAGAAGAATGAGATGACTTTTGTGCTTCTTGCACAACTTGTTTGATATTTTGGGAGACTCTGTTATCGGGGTCCTTCAAATGCATTTTATCTTTTTCCGGCATTTCAGTTCTTGAAGTTGACAATGAATTTATTTTACTCGTATCTTGTTTAGCTATCTGTGCCGGAAGCGTGGATGATGTAACCGGATTCTGAAGATTTTGCTGGATGCCAGAAAATCCTACATTTAGAATATCATCCTCACTGACCTCATTAACTTCTGTGGATCTTGATTCATTTTCGTCCACTCCAGATAGGTGAGATGAGGCTCCCCACATTTCTTCATTGCCAGAAGTGATTTCATTTTCGATGTCCCTACCATACGAGGATTCAGAATCAGGAGGTGAATTGGTTCCATCAATTGGCAGCGGAGGTGAGCCAAGTTCTGAGACCTCCACTTGCAAGTCAGAAGCTATGGAATAGCCAGGGCTATGACAAGGCTCTTTATCTCTGTAAAACAAACGGTCCTCCATTCTCGGCTCGTCCAATGCAGATGGGCTGGAATCGTATGAATGTCCATTTAAAGCTATTCCTTCAGGAATTGTGAAAGCAAGGGAATTTTTGACACGATCACTCAGAGGTTGACGAAATTTACCCACCTTTGGTTCCAAAAGCCCTGTATTTGAAGATACATTTGCATGGACACTCAGTTCACTGGCTTCATCAGAGGCGAGTGAGCATGGTTCTCTGGTATTGTCTCTTGTTGAATCTGTCTCCATTTGAAATTCACTTCTATCAGCTGAATTTTCTATCTCCTCTCCTTTCATTCCTACCATGCCGTGTTTGGTTTCTTCTGACTTAGTCCATTGTTTGGGAGATTGGCTTCCTAGTTCAACAAGATCAGCTGCACTCGCATCGCGGGACAAAGCTTCACCTTCTTGGGAGGCCAATAACTCATCAATTAGCTGGTCATGAGCACTCATATCTGCAAAATAATAACAACAAATGACTCAAGACATAAAAATCATGGGTTGTCTGAATTTAGCCAAATGAATGTCTTCAAAACAAATGTTGAAAGGAAACAAAAGAGGAAGTGTCCTGCCTGAAATAGTTCTATATCTGGTGAATCTCAGTCCTTGTGCAGTCCTCCTGTCAATACCGTATGGACCAAATTGGGAATCGTGTAGGTCTTGCTGGCATTCCATTGAGAAAGAAGGTCCCAAAAAGAAGCTTTCATGTCTGCAAAAGAGCAATTCCTTTGGAGCTGCGGAGAATTCTTCGTTGAAACTGTCATCCGTAAGATTGGGTCTTTCTTCACATGGATCATAGGGAATATCAAAAGGGTTTCTTGTTGGCAATAAAACAGAAGGGGCTGAACCAGGAATTTGTAGACCTTCAACCATATCAGGGTTATTAGGAACATTTAAAAGGTTATTTCTCGAGGTAGAAATTCCAGGAATTTGACCTGCAGGACCACTGCCTGATTCTATCCCTCTTTTTTCATTGGCCATCTTGAATAACTTCCTAGCTCTTCGTCTTGCAATTAGACTTTCCAGCCTCTTATTTCTTTCTAGCTCCGAATCCCCAAGATCCATGAGATTCTGCTGATCGTCTGCTGTCCATTCGACAGCATTATTCCCATTCTGTTGCGCCTCTTCTTCATCCTCCGAGCTTTCTTCTCCTTCCTCCTCACCACCACCACCGCCTGTACCTTTTTCAGGTGGCTCAACAAAGTCCTTTTGCAAAATGAGATCAACCATTGAAGGTTCAGAATATAAAACTGAATCGGATTGATCTGGTGCTTGAATGTTTTCACCAGCAGCTACATTCCGCGAGGAGCTCTCTCCACGATCCAAAGAAGAACTTCCTTTCTCCTCCACGACAACTTTTGATTTTTTCTCATCCAGGCTAGTTTTACCCACCAAATCATCTTTTGCTTGAATATTCTCAGCATCAGATATATTCCGATCCAAAAAATGACTTTCTTTCTCCTCTGTGATCGCTTTTTGGTTTCCAACAATGAAAGCATCAGGAGCTGAAGCTAAAATCATGCCTTTGTCCTTATTACAGCCTTCTGCATCCCGTTCTTTGTTCTTCTCTTTGACATTTTTACGTCTACTCAGCACCGCAGGCTGGTCATCATTGCTACTGACAAAAGCATCAGCTGCAATAGACTTGGATTCCACAGACGATTTCTCATCAACTTTTTTGTCATTCTGAATTTCGTAACGATTTCTTTTTAAGTAAATTCTGATAAAAACAGTAATGCAAACAATAACTGGAGAAGAGTATATCATAAAGAAGAAAACTGAAGGGAGACACAAATAGAGAAGGAAGAGCAATAACACAACCACAGAAACAAAAGGATGCTTCTGTGTAAATCCATAACAAGTATTCATAGAAAACCTAACAATCTTCCTGATAAAACATTGAATATCTTTTGCATCAATGCCCATCTTTATTTCTTTGAACAATCTACAATGAATAATAACAGATAAACATTATAATCTTCTGATACCATGCACGCTAGCTATATGAAAAACGAGAGAAAAGTTGATGAAATGAAAAAATGAACTGAAAATCTTTGATTTGGATGGGGGTTTTCTTTTTTTAAAGATGTTAATTTGTTTGGCTAATAGCTTTTGTGAGATGAGATCCTTTGATTCAGGACTTCTGGCCTTTTACTTACAGGAAATACAAAGGACAAAATAGAAAACAGTTATGTGACGAAATGGCGGTCGTTATTGCTTGCTGTATGTATTCGAGCCATCATGTGAACCTTATACTTCTTAATAATCATAAATTCACCCCCATACGTTTTCGTTTTTGTACTTTTTACCCAAAACAGTATTTACAAAAATGATTTTAAAAATAAGAAATTGCGTTATTATACCTTAAAAATCTCCGGTCAATGTACACCCAGCATGTGGTGCGTAGACAACGCTAAATATGTGTACAGTGGCACTCGAACGTTTCCCATGATCATTCTCTTTCTTTACTGCACGTGTCCACTATACCAGCCTCAAGAACAGAAGCTCCAAGTAAGCATGATCACACCTGATTCTCTCTCCCAGTATCTCGGCTACTTCTACTACGATTGACCTACACTGTACACGAGGCCAGCAGATAATGAATGCCCAAAACGGAAAGTTGACGGTTAAAAATCACCCTCCTTTTGTGGATCCAACGGTTCAGATTCTAACTTGATTCGCTCCTTTCATCTGCTCCTCAACAAACCTGTATACAAAAATCTATTTTCGTTTTCCAAATTTCTAGGGTTTTCAGAAAATGTCATCGATTGAATTTTTCCGTCCAACGATTCACAGTAGATTTCTCTACTCGAATTCTAATTATAATCATCTGTATTTACATGGCGCTGGCTTCTGTCACTGTAGATTTAGGGTTTTCCAGCAAAACACGAATCATTTTGTTTCCAACACAGTCGCATTCCCTTCAGTTAACCTATCAAAAAACAAGCAAAAATTCAGCCTCAGGCGAGGTTTCTTGTACAGCAGTCAAAATTTTAGAGATTTTAAAATTCTAGCGAGTTCTCAAGATGGAGAATCGAGTGAAAAGAGCGAGAGTGAGGGTCAAAGTCAGAGTCAGAGTCCGAGTCCGAGTCCGGCAAGTACGGGTTCGTCGAAGAATCCGAGGAGGGAGAAACGAAACAAGAGCGGCGGCTTTTGGTGGTCTAAGGGAAAGAAGTTTCAGTGGCAGCCAATAATTCAGGCCCAAGAAATTGGAGTTTTGCTTTTGCAGTTAGGTATAGTTATGTTCGTTATGCGGTTACTCCGACCTGGGATTCCGTTGCCCGGTTCGGAGCCAAGAACTCCGACCACTCTCGTTAGCGTTCCATACAGTGAGTTTTTGACTAAAATTAACGGTAACCAGGTGGCAAAAGTGGAAGTTGATGGTGTGCATATAATGTTCAAGTTGAAAAATGATGGGAGTAATCAAGAGAGTGAAGTGATTAGTAATAAGTTTCAAGAATCCGAGTCCTTGTTAAAGAGTATGGCGCCCACTAAGAGAATTGTATATACCACTACGAGGCCTACTGATATCAAGACTCCGTATGAGAAGATGCTTGACAATCAGGT
>JAXCLQ010000005.1:10999027-11050642 GCA_035584115.1 Cedrela odorata | reverse complement strand
GTGGTGGTGGTGGTGGTGCGAAGGTGTCTGAGCAAGGGGAAGCGATCACTTTTGCTGATGTTGCAGGTGTTGATGAGGCAAAAGAGGAGCTGGAAGAAATTGTGGTATGCTAGGCATCCCTCAGATATATCTGTGGTCGTAAAAAGTTTATCAAAATTTTCATAGTTAATTTTTGTTATTCATTCAGGAAATGGTCTTTACATGCTCATGTTTACTGCCCAGGAATTTTTAAGGAATCCCGACAGGTATATACGTCTTGGTGCCCGTCCTCCTCGAGGTGTTCTCCTGGTGAGTTTAAAGCATAGATTTTTTTCATAGGAGGTTTTGAAAGTTCATTTGATTGAAATGGTTGCCATCTAGAGGTAGTATGTTGGTGGTTGCTCTGTTTTACTAGAGGATGGATTTTAGAGGCTTCTATGGATTCTTTGTTTACTTTTTGACCTTTTTTTGTCCATATGATTTATAAGTACAGTTCTTTTTATCTTACAGGTGGGTCTTCCTGGGACAGGTAAGACTCTTCTAGCAAAGGCTGTAGCTGGGGAAGCTGAAGTTCCTTTTATAAGTTGTTCTGCAAGTGAGTTCGTAGAGTTGTATGTTGGCATGGGTGCCTCCCGTGTGAGGGATCTCTTTGCAAGAGCAAAGAAGGAGGCCCCTTCAATAATTTTCATAGACGAGGTCAGTCTACTAGGATTTGAAATTTTTTCTGGAATTCTGGCACCCTATAATGATATTGATGGATTGTCTGACACATTATTTCCTTTTTTTGCAGATAGATGCAGTGGCAAAAAGTCGTGACGGTCGATTTCGAATTGTTAGTAATGATGAGCGGGAGCAAACTTTGAACCAGTTGCTCACTGTAAGCTTCATTTTATAGTTGTCCTTGTGGTTATAGAATTTTTTAGCGAAAACATCTCATTTAAGATGATTTTTATGAACTTGCATTGCAGGAGATGGATGGATTTGATAGCAACTCTGCTGTGATTGTTCTTGGAGCAACAAATCGCGCTGATGTCTTGGACCCAGCACTTCGCCGACCGGGGAGATTTGATCGTGTGGTTATGGTTTGTATTCTGATTCTGTTGGATGTTGAAATCTTATACAAGTTTCATTACAGTCCTCTAAGTAAGTCTCATATGGTTTTTAGGTGGAGACACCTGATAGGATTGGAAGAGAAGCCATTTTAAAAGTACATGTTTCCAAGAAGGAACTTCCTCTATCAAAGGAGATTGACCTTGGTGATGTTGCCTCTATGACAACTGGTTTTACTGGGTATCTGCACTCGTTCCTCTTTAGTCCTTTTAGGAGATATTTCTACCTTTTTATTTTCTTAAATTTATTTATTTATTTTGAATTTGTAAATTATGCAGGGCAGACCTTGCAAATCTGGTAAATGAAGCGGCTCTGTTGGCTGGAAGACAAAACAAAGTTGTTGTGGAGAAAATTGATTTTATTCAAGCAGTGGAGCGCTCAATAGCTGTATCTTTCTTTTTCCCTCCCTTCAAGCATCCTAATACCTCATTTTGCATTGTGTTCTTGTGCTTGTTCTTTTTTCTTTTTTTCTTAAAATCGAAAGTACAGAATATTATTTAGGCAGGGCTATTTTACAACTAGCGTAGTATTGATTAAATCAATTGTCAATATATTTTCCCCTTTGGTCCAAGTTGATTTCTGTTGTTAACTTGTATTCTTGCTTGCTTTTGAGTTTTCATAAATTCTCCAGATTTTTTTTTTTTGTTTCTTCCAGAAAAGAGAAACTCTAAATTTTCAGTTTTATGAAGTGTGATCCTGTTGTTCTCTTGACTTCAATTAACCAAACCTTGCTATGGAAATGATAAGAAACATTAAATAACAAGTTGAAAGACAGAAAACTGAAACGGATTACTCTTTTGTAGGGCATAGAGAAGAAAACTGCAAAGTTGAAGGGGAGTGAGAAGGCTGTGGTTGCAAGGCATGAAGCTGGTCATGCAGTGGTCAGCACTGCAGTTGCAAATCTTATTCCTGGACAGCCACGTGTGGAGGTAAGTGATTAGAAAAAAAATTTACTGCATGTCCGTGAATGCTACTCATGTTAGAAGCCTTATAAAGTAATAATTTGATACGTCTCACCAGAGACAAACTGAGCTAAACAATATTTACTTACCTCATTATTGACAACTGTATACACATCACCTGATGAATTGAAAACTTAAGTTATCGATTCGTAGAATTTCCACACTCCATTAGTTGCATTGGTGTGGAACTGCTGTCAAAATATCCAGAGGAATCTAGAGAATGTAGAAATTTGAAACTCATTTCAGTTCACTCTTTCAATGGAAAACCCAAGAGGGAGAGAATGAGAGGGATCAGAAGTGATTGGAGGACCAGGAGTGCTATTATTTAAAATAAAAGAATGTTTTCTTTAAGTTCTCTCAAATGATCAAATACAATGGAAAAGAATTTAGAAACTTCGTGCATAAAGCTTTAAAGTTATAGAGTTACGTGAATGTTCATTAAGCATTAGTGGACGTGGATGGTCTGAAATTACTAAATTATTTTTTTTTAATCAGAAATTAAGCATATTGCCGAGGACAGGTGGGGCTCTGGGCTTTACTTATACTCCAGCAAACGAGGATAGATATCTGCTCTTCATTGATGAGTTATGCGGTCGCTTGGTTACTCTTCTTGGTGGACGTGCAGCAGAAGAAGTTGTTTATTCAGGTCGTATTTCGACTGGTGCACTTGATGACATACGGCGGGCAACTGACCTGGCTTACAAGGCAATAGCTGAATATGGTCTTAATCAGACAATAGGCCCTGTCTCTTTAGCAACACTTTCGAGTGGTGGGATTGATGAGTCTGGTGGAGCTGTTCCTTGGGGAAGAGATCAGGTCCTGTGTTTTTTGAGTTTATTTCTTTGTTCCTTCTTATGTTTCAGTGAAGACTGATCCAATACTTAATATAACAGGGGCAGCTTGTTGACCTTGTTCAAAGAGAGGTGAAAGCATTGTTGCAATCGGCCTTGGAAGCAGCGCTTTGTGTTGTTCATGCTAATCCTGACGTTTTGGAGGGTCTTGGTGCCTGTCTGGAAGGTAATTATGTCACTGCTACTGATATTACCTTAGAAATTTGGAATTTGTTCTCTCCCATTTCAGCGTATTTACCAAAATATGAGGCTGCTGGTCTGGTTATAGTAAAAAAATTTGAAGAATAACTGATCATTGATAAATATTATGCCTGAGGATCCTTTTCTTTGTCAATTGTGGCTGGCCATGGCTCAGTAAACGCATAGATGTGGATATCTTTCTTAAACAAATTTATGTTAGAGAATGTTTCAACCATTTAGGATTTGGGAGCATGTTTTTCTTTTTTTCTTTTCAAAATAAATTCTGCTGAGTCTTTAGGCATTGACTCTGGTGATGAAGAAGTGTGTGTTAGGTTTAAAGGTTTGTCATTACAAGAATTTTCCAAAGGGTTCATATTCTGTAGGAATCTGCAATTTTCCAAAACAAAAGAATAATTGTTTCTGTTTATGTATTTTGGGAAGTTATTTCCAAGAGAACACGTTTAATCTAAATGATGATTTGTTAAATATGATGGCTCATTATGCTATTATCAGATTATTTTTTCCCATTTAATTTCTTTGCAAGGTGTATGGTTACTGTATTCTCACCGTCCCCAATTATTTTGGTTAGATAGTATGGTTTATTCTAGATCCGTTCTAACTGGAACCTAATCTTTGTATCCTTCTCGGCAAATTATATTATGCAAACCTCTATTTTCCTGTGGGCTGCTGTAATCCATTGTAGATGCATATATAAATTGTTTGCATAGAGAGTCAGTTGCAAATAGATGCTCCTCATAGAAAGTTGGTGTATGTAGTTGTAATGGTGTTCTAACACTATCTCATATTTCAGAGAAAGAGAAAGTAGAAGGTGAAGAGCTGCAAGAATGGTTGAGAATGGTGGTTGCGCCTAAAGAACTCTCAAACTTTGTTACAGGCAAACAAGAGTCTCTACCTCCCTTGCAAGGATCTCTTCTCCCAGTTCAGGGAAGCTCTAGATAACAACTACTGTCACTACACTATTCAACATGAAAGTAAAATAGGGTTAGCTTACAGCTCTTCATTTCGTCTCTCATAGTCTATAGACTTATTATACTCATGATTTGCATTTAACTCACCAATACAACTTTTGTAAATTTTGAGTTAGGTAAATTTTGATTCCATTTAACTCTACCAGCCTTCCCTTTTGTTCTATCTCACAATTTATGGTGCAAAACCTTAGAAATCGGTTGGGAAAACATAACATTTACTTCTGATGGTCTTCTTCGGTGTCTCACCATTTTAACATTATGGATGAACTTGGGGGTTGGTCTCGGAATTCAGTTGTAAATTGGCTATTATTTCAGTTAATATATATTCCAAGTATTGGCAATTGTAACAGCTGTTCAGTTGTATACATTATTATTCTGTGAAGTATATGAGGTTCCACACACTGGTTCAGAAAGATCTTTGTGAATTCAAATCAGAAAGTACTCATTTATGCGTTTCATGCTGTAAATTCTTAACTGATATATGATCGCATTTTCTAAGTGATTGGATCAATGGATGTTCGTGCAGTCCCAAGACAAGAGGCTCCTTTATCTTGACAAAGTTGGGTAGTTTCTCTTTGAAATCCTAATTGCTTAAAAGAAGTCTGGTGCAGCCATAGAAGCTTAAATTAAAGGCCATATATAGTAGGTTGTCATGAAGTAGAGAAAAATAACTGCTTGTAGTAATGTTGGATTAAAAATATGTTTGAATATGAGGTATTATGAACAGTTAATTGTCAAATGAAAGTATGTACTTATCAAGTACTTTAGCAGCCTGTGCTTTTGTGATGTAATGAAGCAGAAGGATGGAGGTTATAGACATACCCGAGAGATGAAAAGGATAATTTTACTTAAAACCAGGCAAAAATAATGCATTTCTTGATGAAAAAGTGCTGCTGGGATATATAAAGGACAAGGATAATATATGGTTGGGTTGAGCAATAATGCATACATAATTCTTATTCTACATTACATAGGACGAAATTCTTTATCCAGAGAATGAATGGTTCGAATGATTTCTCGTTGATATTTTCTTGAAGCAAACCAAAATATATCAGTGTTGCTTTCTGAGAATGACTAGACGGTACGTCCATTGTTATACAAAAAAACCAAATTCACTTGGCCTCAGTGCACGTTGTGTTTGGACCACATCCACATCCTATATTGGTTGTCAGTCAGTATTCAGGAGATCAACTATTACTTGTCCACTTTCCCATATTCGGCATTACAATTTGCACCAAACAATCAATAAGAAAAATCATTCAATACCGGGTAATGACTAACGACCAACGTCAAGAAGAGCCCGTGATTCTTATCGTCGGAGTCGTTAACTTGTACAAATATCTAAACTTTTTGATACTTTTTTGAAGTTAAGTTTCCTATAAAATCAAGCCTGAGCTTATGATTGTGTTCAGTCTCCAAGTCAAGAGTTACAAAGAGCGAAGAGATAAGACAAGGTTCTTCTTCTCATCTTCAAAACCTTTCATTTTCTTTTTGAATTATCGTTCAATGTTGTATGTTTATATCACATTAGTGTCATGCATTTTTTACTTTCATGAAGGAAGGTTATGGCCTGTTTGGTCATGCGTATTTACGTTCATAAAGCTTATGTCTTGTTTCCCATTCCAACAGCTTATGGCTACTTGGTATTTCATTGTGATGGGAAAGTTTTAGAAATTTATTTTGAGAATGTTATGTTGTGGGTATCACAATGCGATAACCGCGAATAGCGTCACTGAGAATTCTTACACTTAAGAGTCCTGCATTAGGTCGCGCGAGTTTGCATCCGTTTCCCCTTGTTTTTCAATTGACAGAATTCATAGAAAACTCTTTATAAATCACAGTTTGTTTTCCATAATTGATCTCTTTTGTTTTTCATGATAACCAATTAAATTTATCTTCATAATTCACGTCTTCTATCCATTTAAAATCATAGTTTTCCAACGAATTTGTGGTATAACTATCTCCAACGAATTTGTGGTATAACTATATACAAATTACAGCAGCGTGTGTAGAAATTTGCAAGTCAAAATGGAGAGTGAAATGGATTTGGTACTGGGTTTTGAATCTTCAAAGACTGTTTGATATAGGCTTTAGTGAAAATGAAGAGAGAGTAAACATTTTGAAGGGATTGAAAAGAGAGAAGCTTCTTTGTTTGGTTTTAGTGCGTTAGAGGACTTAACCAACTTTGTAAGACTTGAGAGTGATTAAGATCAGAGGTGCAAAGGAGTTTTGTTGTGGTTTGAAATCATGAAAGACCTTTCAATTTCTAGAAATTAACTTTGAATTCAACATCATTTTTTGTTAAATATATAAAATATTTAACAAGAAATTATTGATTGAATGTGCAACTATTTGATAGTTAATATCAACATGTGGTGATTGAGCTTTGTGTCCAAATCTATTACCCTCCTCAGTTTTCAAGGAATACAGTTCCTTTTTTAACTGGTAATCGTCTCTTGCCAGATAAATTAACATCTTTTGGTTGTAAGTACTGCACTTGTGATTTATTGCTTGTTGATAGGATTTTAATCTTCGTACTTTGCTATTTTTTGGCTTGACATTGAGATGGCTTTAGTTCATACCACAATGACGTCAATTGTGTGCAAGAATGGTAACCATTGTACTCCTGTGAAGTTTCCAAGTGCTTCCTTCTTGCCTGGATTTGATGTGGCTGGGCGTGTTTCAAGTGCATGTAAGAAAGATGCATACCCTTCTTCCACGAGCTCAGGGACTAGGGCCACATTGACCTTTGATCACCCAACAAAGAATTCAGAAAAAATCAAAGAAAGAAACAATACCATTGATCCCAATTCTCCTGATTTTCTACCTCTTCCGTCCTATGAACAATGTTTTCCAAAGAGCCCCAAAGAATACAGGTACGTCTCTTTCTCTAAGTTCGTTGCTTTGTGTATTTGTAATACACTTTATTTTGCAATATATTGTTTGCTCATCTTTCTTTTGTTGCTGGAATTACAAGTACAAGAGTTTGATGTATGATATGCCTCACAGGGAAATTATTCACGAAGAATCTGGTCATGTACTTAAAGTTCCCTTTCGACGTATTCATTTGAGTAGGGATGAACCAGACTTTGACACCTAAACATTAGCCCTCGTATTGGTATGGACCTCAAGAGTTGTGTTTACATATCCTCTTTATGAATTTTCAAACACTTTTAACTGGTTTCTCATATGCTCCTTTTTTAAGCATGATTGCATTATCTTTTTTTAATTGCTACATTTAGTATAGACTAAAGTTGCTATTTTTTGCATAACAGGACTTCCCAAACTACGGAAAGACTGGATTGACAGGCCGGAGAAGATAGGAGGACCAAGATACACTCAAATGTACTATGCCAAGCAGGGAATCATAACTGAGGAGATGTTGTATTGTGCCACTCGTGAAAAGCTTGACCCAGAATTTGTGAGGTCAGAGGTTGCTCATGGTTGAGCAATCATCCCTTCCAACAAGAAGCACTTGGAGCTGGAACCAATGATTGTCGGAAGAAATTTTTTGGTCAAAGTCAATGCAAATATTGAAAATTCTGCTGTTGCAAGTTCTATTGAGGAACAAGTTTCAATGGGCAACTATGTGGGGTGCCAACACTGTTATGAATCTGTCTACAGGCAGACATATTCATGAGACCCATGAGTGGATTTTACGTAACTCTGCTGTGCCAGTGGGGACTGTGCCCATATACCAAGCACTTGAAAAAATTAATGGAATTGCTGAAAATCTTAGCTGGGAGGTCTTCAGAGACACCCTGATTGAACAAGCTGAGCAGGGAGTAGATTACTTCACAATCCATACTGGAGTTCTGTTGCGGTATATCCCTTTAACAGCAAAGCGCATGACTGGAATCGTCTCCCATGGAGGATCCATTCATGCAAAATGGTGCTTAGCTTATCACAAAGAGAACTTTGCTCATGCGCACTGGGATGAAATATTTGATATTTGTTATCAATATGATGTGGCTCTGTCAGTTGGTGAAGGCTGAGGCCTGGGTCCATATATGATGCCAATGACACTGCTCAGTTTACAGAGCTTTTAACTCAAGGAGAACTGACTCGTAGAGCATGGGAAAAGGATGTACAGGTAATGATATAACAAACACTAGGCTAGGGCTTCATGAATGATGCATAAAGTGTATAACAAATGGGAAATTTTGCTTAACATAAAACTTTATTCTTATGCTTACTGGCTCAAAAAGCTTCGGTTATCACACTTTTCATATTCTTTTCAATTTGGTTCAGTACTTTGATTAGCCTCATCTCTTTGTGAAAGAAATGCTTGTTTCTGATTCATCATAGTGGCTTGAGATACAATCTTCGCACTTTCAGGTGATGAATGAAGGGCCTGGACACATTCCAATGCACAAGATTCCTGAAAACATGCAAAAGCTGTTGGGAGTGGTGTGATTAAGTCCTTTCTACACTCTTGGTCCATTGACAACTGATATAGCTCCTGGTTATGATCACAGCACCTCAGCCATTGGTGCTGCCAATATCAGGGCCCTTGGTACTGCACTTCTCAGTTGTGTAACACCAAAAGAACACCTTGGATTGCCAAATAGGGATGATGCGAAGGCTGGAGTTATAGCATATAAGATAGCTGCTCATGCAGCTGATTTAGCCAAAAAATCACTCCCATGCTCAGGCTTGGGATGATGCATTAAGCAAGGAAAGATTTGAATTCCGATGGATGGACCAGTTTGCTTTGTCACTGGACCCAACGACCGCAATGTCCTTCCATGATGAAACTCTACCATCAGAAGATGCAAAAGTGGCACATTTATGCTCTATGTGCGGGCCTAAGTTCTGCTCTATGAAGATAACAGAGGATGAGCGGAACTATGCAGAGGAGCGCGGTTATGGGAATGCTGAGGAATCTGTGCAGCATGGTATGAATGGTATGAGTGCTGAGTTCCTGGCTACCAAGAAAAGCGTTAGTGGGGAACAACATGGTGAAGTTGGTGGAGAAATATATTTGCCAGCCAGCGAGCTACGTCAACTCCCCTGAGAGTTTGAGGTCAGTGTTCCTTAATTTTCTTTTTCTTCATAATAAGGTAGAAGCTATAATTTGTTCGAAATGTGCATAAAAGTAAATATATAATAATTTTGGTCATACCCCAAAAACTATTTAAAATTCTGCAGAAATTTCACATATTATCTCACCTCCTGATTCTTGACAATTTAAGAAGAAATGCTGAAGATGATTTCTTTCTATCATGATTAAGGATTATGTTTGTACCAAGATTAGTAATGGTTTAAGCTCCTACTACCAGGTCCATGAAATGTAACCTTGGTTATCATTTCCATGCACTATTGACAATTGAACTCCATGTTGGATATTGGGTTGAATACGAATACTTCTTACTCAAAAGCTACAACATTGTAATTTTTTTTTCCATTGTTTTCTCTGTGCTTGAACAGAAAAGGAGCCTATGTTTTATGATTTGGGCTAATAAGCTGATCCGTGTAGGTAGAGCGGATTCAGCTTCATGTCCAGCCTTCAAACTTATCACTCCGATGGCTATGTGTCAGATATTTGACTTTTCTAGAATCATGGGATTACAATTAGAAGAATCTAAATCCCACTGATATAGAATTTTTGCTTTAAGTAGAGTTCGTTTTCTATTATATCTCCTTGTAATTAGCTGTAATTTTTGTATTTATAGCCATGTAAACCCTATTGATTAAATTTTAATTCAAAGGAATTATTTTTCACAAAAGTTCTCATGGTATCAGAATAAAAAAATTTTATTTTTTTTATTGGAAACATTCTAACGTTTCTTCATCATTTTTCTGGTTTTCATCGCTGATCACCAAAACTTTTTCTGTGACTTTTGGCCTTAATTGCCAGCAACTCTTCAAGCTTTAATTGCCCCTCTTTCTTTTGATTTCATCATCGTCTTCAACTCGATATGTTTGAAATCACCATATCACAAACTATTGCCCAATCTGAAGAGGCCACCTTTTATCAATTATCAGGAGACTTGCAGATCATTTAGGTTGCTTACAGATTGAATGAAAAAAATTACTTAAAATGGTCCTAATTTATTCGCACCTATTTGAAAGGCAAAGGGAAGCTTAGCCATCTCCTAGGAATTGGTTCAAAGGAAGAAGACCCCCAATTCGAAGCATGGGATGAAGCAGATTCCATTATCAGGTCATGGTTATGGAACTCATAAATCTCGAGATCAATGATAACTCTATGTTTTTATCCATAGCTAAAGATATATAAGATGCGATCCAACAATCATATTCAAAGGCTCGTGATACGACCCAAGTATATGATATTAAAGTTAAGACCAGTGCTATGAAACAAGGTAATCAAACTATTACCAAATATTCTACTTTACTGCAAAACTTGTGGCAAGAATTTGATTATTACAGGTGCATTGAGACTAAATGTCCCAAGGACATTGCAATCTTAAAAAATTTTATTAAGAAAGATCGAGTCTATGACTTCCTTGCTGGTCTCAACGCTGAGTTTGATCAAGTTAAAGTTCAAATTCTCAGTAAGGAAGAAGTTCTATCTTTAAGTGAGATCATCTCTTTGATTCGTAATGAAGAAAGTCGCAGGAGAATTATGCTTGAACCACAAATACTGGAAGGCTCGGTATTGATCACAAAAAAATGAATCATTGTCGATCCAAGACAATGTAAGGGCAGATCAGTTAAAACCTTCAGGACAGGACAATAAAGATAACATTTGGTATACCTACTATAAAAAGCCTCGGCATACAAGAGAGAAGTGTTGGAAGCTGAATGAAAAACTACCAAGCAAGGAGTGAGGCTATTGTAAAGGGCAACAGAAAAGACATACTAATTTCACCATAACTTAACCAAGTCAAGACAAATCTTAAGACCAGATTGAGTTCAATAAGGAGGAGATTGAGAAGCTAAGAGGGCTTCTCGGATAGTTGGAAAAACAGAATGGTGCATGCTCTCTTGCACTCTCAAGTAAGTTTCCTATTTCTCAAAAATTAAATGTCTTAGATGAACTTATTAGGAATCTCTGGGTTATTGATTCAAGAGCCACCAACCACATGAATCACTCTTTATTATATTTTAACACTTACACATCATGTCCAAGTAGTCAAAAAATAAGAGTTACTAACGGTTCTCTCACTACTGTAGCCGGTCTAGGAGACATCTATATTAGCCCATCTCTTACACTAAAAAATGTCCATCATGTTTCTAAATTATCCACCAACTTGATTTCCATACAAAAACTAACCCACGATACAAACTATAACGTGATTTTCTATCCTTTTTATTGTTTGTTTCAGGACCAAGATTTTGGGAAGAAGATTGAACTTGCTAAGGAGAAGAATGGGCTTTATTATCTTGAAGATACTTGCAAATCACGTATGGTCTCAGATCAATTATCTCTATCATTTTTTTCAGCATCTAATAAAGACAGTATTTGGCTTCATCATTTTAGATTAGGATATCCATCTTTTAAAATCTTAAAAATTATGTTTTCTTCCTTGTTTAGAGGACTGAGTATTGAGAATTTTCATTGTGATGTGTGTGAATTTGATAAACACAAAAGTGTATCCTTTTCAAGCAATAATACAAGAAGTTCAGTCCCATTTTATTTGGTTCATAGTGATATATAGGGACCTTCCACAGTTCCAAATGTTTCTGATTCAAGATGGTTTGTCTCATTTATCAATGATTGGACTAGAGTTTCTTGGATTTTTCTTCTCAAATCAAAATTTGATGTAAGCAATATATTTCAAAATTTTCATTAATATGATTCAAAACCAGTTTGGCGTCAAAATTAAAATATTTCGATTAGATAATGCTCGAGATTATTTCAATAAAACATTGTCTCCATACTTTCGAACAGAATAAATCATTAATGAATCTTCCAGTATTAATACCCCTCAACAAAACGGTGTGGCCGAGAGAAATAAATGGTCATTTGCTATCTATAACCCACGCTTTTTTTTTTCCACCAAAACGTTACAAAAACCTATTGAGGGAACGTCGTACTTACAGCATACATTATTAACTCATTACCTTTAAAGGTATTAGAGTTTAAAATACCAATGGAGAGTCTTTCTCGGTTTTATCCAGATCTAAAAACAATCAATAACCTCATTCCAATAATTTTTGGTTGCACTGCTTTTGTCCATATCCATAGCCATAATAAAGGGAAATTAGACCCAAAGGTTGTTTAGTGTACCTTTATGGGTTATTCGTCAACTCAAAAGGGGTATAAGTATTATCATCCACCTATCAAGAAGTTCTTTCTCTCTATCGATGTTACATTTAAGGAAAAAAAACCATACTTTACTCATCCTTATCTTCAGGGGGAGTTTTTGTCAATTAGTGAAAATAAGGTTATAGACTTATTCTTGTTCGACCTACCTTTAATCTCACACTCAAAACCTGAGTCAGTTCAACCCATGTCTTCCATATCTCCCCCTCAAACAGATCACCTGTTACCATTAGACCTACGACAGAATATAATGAATTCCGTGACTCTATAAAATTTGTACAGATATATTCAAGACAAACAGATCTAGAGCTTAATCTTACAAAAGTTCAAGATTCAACTCCTAATCTCGAGAATGAGGTAAGTACAATTCTAGATTCTCCTCAATTTACACATGATTGCGACCTTCCTATTGCCATTAGGAAAGGAAAAAGAGAATACACTAAACATCCATTGTATCTTTTGGCTAAGTTTGTGTCATTTAAAAATTTCTCACCATCGAATATAAGTTTTTTAGTGAGCCTAAATACTATTCTCATTCCTGATACTGTATCTGAGGCATTATCTAATGAGAAATAGAAAAATGTCATGAGTGAATAAATGCAAGCACTAAAGAAAAACCAAACATGGAAGGTCATTGACTTATCCCCAAGAAAAAAGTCTATAGGATGCAAGTAGGCGTTCATAATGAAGTACAGGTCAGATAGGACTCTAGAGAGATATAAGGCGACACCCGTGGCATAGGGGTATACACAAACCTATAGTGTTAACTATCAAGAGACATTTGCTTCAGTTGCTAAGATGAGCACAGTAAGAGCATTGTTGTCTCTAGCTGCTAACTTTGATTGGTATTTAAAGCAATTTGATGTAAAAAAAATACTTTTTTTCACGGCGAATTGGAAGAGGAAATATACATGGATATCTCTCTAGGCAACAAAGTTTACAGGTTGAGGAAAGCATTGTATAGTCTTAAACAATCACCAAGGGCTTGGTTTGGAAGATTCACTAAGGTAATGCTTGCCACCGGATACAAACAAAGCTAAGAAGATCACATGCTCTTTATAAAACACTATGATGCAGGGAAAATCACAAATCTTCTGGTATATGTAGACGACATAATTATAACAGGAAATGATGAAAATGAGAAAGAAGTCTTAAGAAAATTTCTTGTCAAAGAATTCAAAATAAAAGAACTTGAGAACTAAAATATTTTTTTGGGAATTGAGGTAGCTTATTCCACAGAATGTATCTTTATTTCACAGTATAAGTATTTGATTGATCTCTTAAGGGAAATAGGGAAGTTAGCATATAGACCAGTCTCTACACCGATTGAACAAAATCACAAACTTGGAGAAGCAAATGAAAGTCCAGTCATAGACAAGGAAAAGTATCAAAGATTGGTAGGAAAACTTATATACCTTGCTCATATAAGGCTAGAATTGCATATGTCGTGAGTGTGGTTAATCAATTTATGCATAGCTCAAGAGAAGTTCATCTACAGGCGGTCCACAGAATACTTCACTATCTAAAGACTAATCATGGCCAAGGAATTTTATTTAGAAGAAATACTGGACTAGTCCTTGAAGCATACATAAATGTACATTATGCACGCTCACTAGTTGACAGGAGATCTACAACAGGTTATTGCACTTTTCTTGGAGGCAATCTTGTGAACATGGAGGAGTAAGAAACAGAATGTTGTGGCAAGATCAAGCGCTAAGGCAGAATTTAGGGCGATGGCTCAAGGAGTATGTGAATTATTATGGTTCAAGATAATCTTGGAAGACCAAAGGATCAAATGGGAAGGACAAATGAAATTGTTTTGTGACAATAAGTCTACTATCAACATTGCTCACAATCCTGTTCAACATGACAGAACAAAACACATTGAAATAGATAGATACTTCATAAAAGAGAAGTTGGATAGTAGATTAATATGTACTCCATATGTCTCAACCAACAACCAACTCGCAAATTTGCTCACAAAAGAACTTAGCAATGAGACATTTCAAAGACTTATATCCAAGTTGGAAATGAAAGATATATATTCACCAGCTTGAGGGGGAGTGTCGAATATTTGACTTTCCTAAAATCATGGAATTATAATTAGAAGAATCAAAATCTCACTGATATAAAATTTCTACTTTAATTAAAGTTTGTTTCCTATTATATCTCTTTGTAATTAGCTGTAATTTTTGTATTTATAGTCATGTAAACCCTTAATTAAATTTTAATTTAAAGGAATTATTTTTCACAAAAGTTCTCACTATGTTTAAACTTAACGATGCAAATTTACAATTCAATCACTGATTGAACTTTGTTTAATATTATTGTTAATCTATAGAGCCACGCAAGAAAGTCTTGTAACAAGGCTTAAACTATACCAAGGATAAAAATTGTGGAATAAAATTGCAAACTAGTCATAATGCTTTTAAAAAAGGAAAGCATAAGGTGTTTCTTGAAACTGGAATGACTTCTCTCTTTTATTTTTTGAAAAAGAAAACTTGAATCAGCTTTTTCACTAGCAACAAGAGAGTGATTAATTATTTAATAAATAACAATATTTCTATACTGTTTTCTTTTATGAAAATATTTTTTTTTCTTGTGAGAATAAGTTAACGAATTGAACAAAACAGAGATATTTTAAATTACATCTTTGAAGGACATAGTATATCTCCTTTTTGAAGAAGCTGCAAAATCATATAAATTCTATGAAAATTGCTTATTACAACATCCATCTACCATGGCACTAAAGCAATATAGCACAACTGCACACGTACTTGTTCTATTTCTCACATCTAGAGTAAAATAAATTTTGGCATTCCTAGACAGTAAATAAGAGCATTTTATGGCAAACTTGTTGATGTGAAATAAGAGGAAGAGGAGAAGGGTAAATTGAGAGGAAATTATATCAAGACAATAATAATAAAAAAGGGAATTCACTGGTATGCCTATATCGATTGATGCAAAGAGGACCGACTTCCTAGTAAAGATTGAAGGAGTCAACAATAAAGAGACGATACACTATAAACACCAAGATCCAAGAGAGTCTACTCTAAAGTTGATATGGATACCTCTAATTCTTGCACAAAACATATTAGCAGACACTAAACTTTCAAAAAATATTTTACAACAAAACCGCAATTCTCAAACTAAAGCCTAAGGTAAAGGTTCCAAAAGCCATTAAAAGTTCTTTTGAACTTGCAAAATGCAATTAAGTAATGACCTCAAGGAACCAACTTTTCATGGCATTCAAATTGTCACCTGAAATTTTGAATGTTGCCATGTTAAGTAAAACCCCAATTTTTTATTAGACAATTTTAATGTCTATTAGCATAAACAATATTATTCTCTTACAAACTAAGAACACAACTTGATCTCACTTACAATGTGAGAATCCTTCTAAACCTGCCTGCCATTATCAAATACTTTCAGATATTTTCTTCCTACCACTACTTAATTATAACAGAAAAGCTTAACATGATAAATGATGACAGAAAATTAGCCAAAAAAAAATTATACAAGCAACAAAAATGTATCTTGCAAAACAATGAGTTTTAAACAATGAGCAACACCCAGTAAATATAAACAAGGTCGACCAAATGATACTTTTCAATACATTTTAACAAAAATGAGTGCAAGTGAGCAAGAATGCAAGAATAATTCCCTATACTAACCATATACCAAAACCAGGCATAATGAAGCTACAGCCTGAAAGAGAGGTTGTAAATGGCAGTGGCGCTATGCTTAAGATAGCTTCCCAGGCTCGCCACCAAAATGGAGAAAGGGGAGCCACAGTCATCACACGAATTGTGCGGAGTGACTCACTCAAAGACCGTCGACATGTATGTATGCACATTTTAAATTTTTAAACAATTTAAACAAAATATCAACATATATAAAGTACACATACCTTAAATGTCGATCTCTAGAATAACCTACTCGTTAGTTTGAGGACGATGGGTTCCAGTTACTAGAACAAGTTTTATATTCCTAGAAAACTTCTAGTTCTTGTAGAAGAAAATGAAACTCATGAAACCTCTTTCAATATTTTCCTCTTCTTTCTTTCTCTTTCTCTATCATTTTCTTTCACTCTCAAGAATTTTGTTCAAAACAAATTTCTTCACCATTCAACAATGGCTTCTCTGCAAAGAGGGGAAAAGAAGAAGAATGAATAGTATTTCTTTTGTTTCTCAATTCCCAAATAGTAAAACCTAAGATTGTTTTTTTTTTTTTCAAAACCCACGTATATCTTCTTTTCATCCACACAGGATTACATGCGGCACAAGCTTATGGATGGATTCCAAAATCCAATCTATTTTTATTAATTCAGTTAATGTAACAAATATCTTTACATATATATATATATATATTAATATTTTAAGAGAAAGAGAGTATTTTATTTTATACAATATAAAATAAAATGATATGATTACATTTTAATATGATATCATATATAATTAAATGTAATCATCACTTATAATGTTTGACTATCAAATATTAATTGTAAAAAGATACTTTACAACATCATATGATGTCATTTGTTAAATAATGATTAATTTGATTAAGTAAGAATTATTTAATTATTAATAAATAAACTGTTTATTTATTTATATCCTTATAATAAAATAGATTTTCTTTTTTTTTAAATATCCATAAATTATATTTATGTAATTCGAATTATTACTAAAATATTTCTCACACATACGTGTGCTAGCACGTCTTAGTCAAGAAATTAATTCTTTACAATAAAAAATTAAACTGTTATTCGATCAAGTATTGTAATAATATCATTAACTAACTTAACGATAATTGTACATGACAATAACCATCATCATTAAATAACCGATATGTGTGTGACTGCTTAGGTCCACCGTGAGCTGGACATAAGCGGATACGAACCATTTCGCATTACTTCGGTACAACTCTTTCTGACTGAAGTTCCCAATGCTCATGCGCAACCTTTAGCAAGATGTCATGACCCTCAGGCACGAATGAATCTATATAGTCGTACGTGCATATAATAAAGTTTATCTACTGTCGACTCTTGATTGAGTGTGGATCATAAAATCGTCAAACCCTTAACTCAATCATAGGAATAGGAATTCAAATCATATACGAAATTTGTGCATCCATAAATACCTTTTTCGAAAACACGTACTCTGACTGGAGATTTCATTTTTCATGTATGACATCTCCGTCTAAGTTATCAAACTCTAATACCTAAGCTAGCAGATTCCATCTTGATCATCATATGTTCTCATACACTAAGAACATATTGTCAGCAAACTTCTTTCACTAGGCGTGGCTAATCCAGTGCTGTATACACAAGTGAACAATGTGCCTTAGTGTAAATGGCAGTCGCGACACCTCAAGTTAAAGAACCAGTGGTACGCTAGTACGGCTGTGTGACGTATCATTGACTGTAGATAATTACTCATGTGATTCGTCACGTTTAGTCCTGTTCAGTAATACATTCTATAACGTATCACCCATGTTCATACTCTTGTGACATGAGACTCGTCACCCAACTATTAGTATTCAATACTAATCATTGACAACATCAAACATACCAGTCATACAATATCATTTTCTCATATGATATTATCTCAACCGGAAACTGATTCGAATATATTTAAATCATAAACTCTACACTCATATCTATAACTATTTATAAATAAAGTCTTGATATTATAATATATCACGAGGTCTCATTCTGTATTAAATCTATTTAATTAGCAATTGAAAATATAAAATAATATAAAATATTATTTTATTAATCCTAAACAAATTTAAAATTAATTATAATAATATATATACATAAAAGGACTAAAAAGAATGATATTTCTTAATCAGAATATGACATTATTAATTTAACATTACACAATTGTCGGCTTAGCCATGCAGAAACCGTCTTTATAATCAAGTGGGTAGGCTATAAATTGAATCCTGGGTCAATCACAAAAGCTTGTAACAAGACTGTGCGCCATCACTCTGTTGGATCACCACCCTCATCTCCCTCACTTCCTGCATCCCAAATTAGAGAACAACAGATATTAACTACAAAAGAAAAACATTCAACAGACTTATCATGCTGCATAGATCAAACATCCATACAAAAATTGAAAAAAAAGTCAATTTTGCAGGTCATGCGAACAAATTAAAGCTAGCCCATCGCAAGTTTACAGTTGAATTACCTCCTAGACACCAATAGGAAAGTAGTTGCACACTTAAGATACCAATAATTGTGACGTGTAAAATACAACATACATATAAACATTGTAAACAAACGAAAGGAAGAAATTCCGGTACAAGTTTGATGATTAACGTTACAAATTTGACGTTTAGCACTGTAACTAAAGCGTGTCAAAGATAGATAGAATTTCACCTTAAACAGAGTTCACAAACGATGCCGTTTCAAGAAATGTCCCTACATAAATTCACCGGTCCCACGAACGCAGGCCTTACATCGTGTAGTGTTAACATTATCCATTACCAAACAAATCAGTCATTCATTGAAACCCCGTATTTCCTTTGCTCACGGCGCACTTTATCAATGACCTCTGTTGCAAACTCCTCTCTCATGGCATCATCAAACTCTCTGGATCTGGAAATCACAATAATCTGCGCAAAGCACCTAAAGAACGTCAACTGGCGAAACGGTGATCTCAAACCCTACGTCGTTTTCTACCTCGACCCGGAATACCGGCTCGCCACCCACTCGGACGAGTCGGGCTCCATTCGACCCGTCTGGAACGAGCGGTTCACGATCCCCGTAAGTCGCCCGGTGCGCGAATCGATCCTTACTCTAGAGGTCTTCCACTCCAAAGTTTCTGAAACCCCCAAACCACTCGTTGGCTCCGTTAAATTTCCCCTCGCTCACCTTGTCGATTTGGACGATTCGACTCAGTCCCTCCGGAAGATCGAGCTTCTTCGCCCATCCGGTCGCCCACAAGGTAAAATTCGCTTGAAACTCGTGCTCAAGGAACGGCCGCTGCCACCGCCAACTCAAGATTACCATGCTGCCCCTGAATACAGCAATTATTACTATTCCGCCCCTCCTCCGCCTTTTCCGCTTCCATCACGCGACTACGGTTACTACCCCGGATATTACTCTGCCCAACCTCCTGTACCGCCTCGGCCTTTCTACAGCCGAGCGTCCAATCACAGTTTTCCAAGTGGCAGTGTTCCTTCAGCTCCAGTTGATTTTTCTCCCTCACAAGATTACAAGCAGTCGCCGTTGCCACCGCCGCGGCCGTCCAGTTACGGGGTACCAAGTGGCAGTGGACCGTCAGCTCCCGTCGATTACTCTCCTTACGATCAGAAGCTCCAAAAGCAATTTGGAGGGTTAAGTTTAGAAGAAGATGTTAATAAAAAGCAGAGGGAGAAAAGGGCTGACAGTGAATTCGCGGCAAGGGATAATTATGGTTACAACGACTATCTTCATGAGTATTGAAGTGATTTTAAGTATCCAAGACTTAAACTTATATTTAGAAGGTAAATTTCAATAAATTTGTGGTTAGATGTTTGAGTTTGGATTGTCTTTGATGAATATAATTTGTATATATATGTCTGTCTTCTTTTGTGTTTTTTTTTATTTTTATCGCTCTTATGGATACCGAAAAACAGAAGACAAGAGAATTGTGTTTCCAAGATGACGCAGAATATCTGTTAGATTATTTACTCTTCCTACTGCATTGAAATGCCAAGTTTTGGCGTCTTGCTGGTGAGATTTCGGCCTTGTGATTGTTATACTTATTCATGTTTTGTTTCTTTTAGTTCTTGAAAGCCCTCTTGATCGATGGTTGAAGAAAAGTTATATGATGTGCTTTATGGAACATTTGAGCTTATATAATTCATGCTTTGAGTGCTAATACTTATCATTGTTCTATCATACCCATAATGTGATCAAATGAGCTGGTTCAAGGTGGACCTGCGAACAGCAAACTCAGGCTTTCGCTTAAATTGCTGCTCATATTGCAGTGAGCATTTGCAATCCAGTGTTCCTATATGTTGCCTTAGTTTTGGGGTGCTTCAAAGGTGGTAGGATATTTGTTGTTATTCCCAAATAATTGTAAAATGTTTTACACTTGTTATAAATTGACTATGCTTAAGTGCTATCTTGATGATCGTGGACAGAAACTTGCATTGAGTGTATGTGATGCATGCACATGGATTCTGAAGTTTTTAGGTGATTGTTAAAAGTGTTGTCAAACATGTTCAACTTAGAATCCATGGGTTGGAGTTATGGATTAGTTAAGCTTGATCACTTACTGATACTTGAAGCCTCGGATTAATGGTGACCTAGGCATGGTCAGCCACCGCAGGAAGAGGATCACAATATGTAGCTTTTGTGACTGGGTTGATATAGGTGAAATTGTGGTGTGCTTTTTGATGCTATTAATTAGTGTCTACCCATCAATGAAAGAAAATCACAGAAATCGGCCGTGTGGGTTTTTAAAATGCTTTATTGGAAAAAGAAAGGGGAAAGGATGAAATAACATTGCCCAATTAGGATATGGAATTGAAGAAGGTTCATTCATGGGTGTGTTTATGTCTTGTAGAAATAAGTAACCTTTCTTTTCACTTAAAGTTGCTTGTCAAATTTCATCATTTGTTCTGCAGTTTCTTAACATTTTCATTATACTGTGTTATGTATTCATATTGCCGTCTTTAATGTCGTGTTCTTTTAAGGTGACGTTTATGAGAACTTACATGTAAGGATGTGTTATTCTTGTTTTCTGGACTCTAGAGTTTCTGTAACTGTGCAAATTTTGTATATTTATGTTAATTTCTTTGACAAAGCGAGGGAAAAAATTGACTTTTGACAAGGTGAAGGAAATTGACTATTAGATATCACAAATTGATCTGAAGTAAGTTCATCCAGATGAGGTTAGATTAGATTTAGTTGAAATTCTGACGATGTTTATTCAATACACTCTAGACCCTTTATTTTTGAGCACTTAAATGCTTATGTTCATCTTTTGCAAGGGAGGGTTGCCCTAGAATAAAGGGGACCCTTTATTTTTCTTTCTGCTGTATGGGAATTAAGGTATAATGAGTTATTTAAGTTTTGGGGTGTTATTGTTTCCAATTAAATCAATGAACTTTATCACTCCTCTTGCCGGCTCTAGTTGGCCCCCGGAAACTGTTTGTCGTTTCCACCCTTTTCTTGTACACTTTTAAGAGGGTGCTGAAGCTGAAGGAGTGATACCGGTTTTCCTAAAGAATAGGCAGTTCATATATGCCTGCCAATCCATGAAATTCTTCCTCCGACATACTAAATTTGTCTGAACAAGCAGGTTTGCTTGTCATAAGAAGATTTTTCTTGGTTAAAATGTGGAAATGAAATTCCATATTCTATAAGCTTGTCCACCTCTTCTTCTTGATAAAACAAAAATTGGACAAGGGATGGATGGGGAAGAATGAATGAATATGGATTTCGAATTCTCTCTCTTATCCTCGATTGGTTAGCTTCAAAGAAGTGTTTTTTTAATGGCTTACCTTACTCTGTTGTCATGTCAATAATATATTAATAACTCAATGAAGAAAATACCATTAACATTTTTTTATTTTTTGGAATTAATTAAAAGAATTGATCCCTTTCTATTAGTTTCCTGTCCTCTGTTGTCTTTTGTTCTTTGTAGTTTCTAAATGAAGTGATTATCAACTACCACAAATTCTTTTTTAAGATTAATGAGCATATTATTATTGGCAGTGAGGATGAATACGATGGGTGATGCAAGTTTCCATGTTTAAATGTTAGAGTAAACAATTTCATATTAATAAGATTTAAAAGTTTCAAAAATTAATTTAACGTTATCACGTGACATAATAAATGCGAATATTAAATAAATTTTCAAATTAATTAATATTTAAAATTATGATAAACATGCTGTTACAGTATATCCATGCCCATTCCCATTTTCACATTATTCAATTGAGTTTGAAATAAATTAATAATAAGAATAAAAATAAGGTGGAAAGGTAATTTAATGTTTAAATCGAAATCATGTATTGAAAGGGTTGATACTTGATAATAAACTCTTCCCATTTCGAGTTGGCTAGTCGTTACTCGTCATTGCTTAGTTTGTAGTGTCTTGGTTTGGACGACGCACCTTCCGCCTGTCACTGTTTGTTTTTGTTCTCTTCTCTTTTAACTCTTGTAATTAACGAGACTTCAATTCCACAACTAAAACCCTAGATTTCTCTGAACCATAATTCTTTAATCCAATCTCTGCTAGAAATTGACTTTACTCTTCGAAGATGGCAAGCGACAGGAGCAAAATCTATCACGAAAGGCAAAAATTACAGTTCTGCCTCTTACATTCACTCAATAATCTCTTTCAGGTAATACCCATCTCTCTTTTTCTCTGTTTCGGTTAAAACTTTGTTTGCTTCCTTAAATTTATGTCAGTTTGATGTGAACTCGTAATGGGTTTGTGATGAATAACGTGATTACGTTGTAATTCAGCAAGAAGGTGCATTTACGCGAGCAAGCTTGAATGAAATAGCCGAGAAATTTGTCCTTGATGATCCAAACCAGCAAACGTGGACACCGTTATCTATTGTCTTTAAGCCTCACCATAATACATTAACAGGAAACTACGATATAAATGTTCTTATTGCTGCTCTTGAAGGAAGGGGAAAGACTGTAGTGTGGCATGATCGTCGAAATGAGGCATCGTCCATTGATCTTGATGGCTCAGAAAATAATTTGATGGGAATTGTGATTAATATTCCTGTTACACGTTATGCTGGGCTTTGGAAGAGTAGACATTGGGTTACATTGAGAAAGATTGATGGAGTTTGGTATAATTTGGACAGTGATTTCAATGCTCCTCAATCTTTTAAAGATAGTGAAGAAGTTAGGGGGTTCTTGGATTATGTTATTGGTCTTGGCGGGGAGGTTTTGCTTGTTAAGAATGAAAAGGAGTAACCTTTGTTTTGTTCTGATTGTCGGCTAGTACCAGCATGTTCATATAAGGAGAAGAGATTCTTTTGTACTTACCAGCTGTGAGTGATCATGTATTCTGGCAAGCGACCACTCCAGGCTGATTATAAAGGACATGCTTGAATAATGATAACACATAGGAGCTTTCTGTAGAAGTATTTGTTTGTCCTCCTTTTGGACTGTGATGGTCAGTGTGAAAACTCCCAAACTGATGTAACGTATACTAGAATGTTGCATTACATCATTGATTATATCTTGTGTAATGCATAATCATGATCAATAGATGTAGAATGTGAACTTGCTCATTCTAGTATAATTTGGGCCATTTTAGTTTTGTTTCTATGATTGGCGATTGGTCTTTTTGTTCAAAAGATGTTGTAAATTCAAATTCTGTATTGTAAAAATAACTAAATTTAGTTTGTGTTCATTTGTTATCTGCACATATAGCAATAGTATATGAGAGATAGAAACATATTATCCTACAAATAGTCTGACAATTTTGTACTTAAATATGAAAATCTTTTGAGGTAAAATTTCCCAGATAAAGGCTTTCCTGCCTATTCATCTTTGCATCAATTAGATTAATAACAGGCTGTGGTCGTGCATTGATTTTTGAGGTGTTTGAATAGCTAGTTTAATTTGTTGAGAAGGAAAGATGGCAAAAGAGTTTTCATGCATTTAGTCTTCACCAGGGAGAGGTGAGTACAGTCATTTAGGTAAACAAAAACTTAGAAGGAACCAAGGTAGTTGTACACTGGGTTCGGTTTTTTCATTGCCAGTGATGAAAGTGTTGGAAAATTATATGTAAAATTGAAAAGTTGGTATGCATTATTTGACTGAATTAGGCTTTGTTATTTGCTCACATTAAATAGAAAAGATACTACTTTTTCGGAATGACCATACAAGTCTCTGTTTGTTTGCCTAGCCTTTTTAGAATTATGATTTGCGAGTCAACCCACTAACCCAGTGAGCAGAGTTGTGAGATTGGGACTCCTTACAGTTTTCCAAGCTTAGTGTAAAAAGTGCATTCTTCTTTAAGTTTGCTTTTCTGTCTACATGTTTATGGTTGTATATGCATGAATTCATAGGCGTTTTATATACTTGGTATTCCATAAGTATGAGGAAATGCTTGATATATTATTCTGCTGTAATTGTTATAATATCCTACGCCTTCTTGACAGCATCAGTTCTGGTGAATATGATTCCTTGTGAAAAGATTCATTAACTTAGGAGGCAAGATGAATAAAATTCATCTTGATTTTAAAAACATTGAATGATTGAAATACTATTAGCATTCTTCCTTGGCAGAAAACTTCAATTTTGAAGTTAAAATATCAGATAAGAGTTAATATTATCGTGACTGTAGAATGCTGATTATCATATGTAATCAATGTCGTTTTTCTTATGGATTTTAGATCAATCAGTGTTTACCATAATGCAACTTTTGTCATGTCAAATGAAATGTTTACCCCTATTATGTAGTGTAGGCTACAAAAACATAGATTTAGCCAGAGGGATCTTGTCTCAAGCTTCAGGGTAGGAACTTTAGGCCCCTTATGTCTTGAGCTTGGTGGTTTTTCTGAACTGTTCTATATTCTTTATGCCCACCTTTGACATCTATTTTGTTTTTGCTCAAGTAATAAAACACATAGTTGATTGCAAGCTCATAGAGAAAAGAAAAAGAAACAAGGATGGTTCACAAGCTTAGGGTCAATCTAAACTACAGTCATTGTACCCATACAGTTCACCACTTTTTCATTATATTTTTACAATTTTCCGGCATTTATCTCAAGTTTTTTTTATTAAATTTCCTAACTTTAGAAAGGTAACATAAAACTTAGAAATGTTACAAAAAAACTTGGTGAGTTGTATAGCTAGCATTTTCTGGGAAGGTTTAAAAGGTTCAAAAAGGTTTTAATTATTATGTAGACGTGGATAACCACCAAAACAGATTTTTACCGAAAGGTTGCTTCACCTAGAACCTCCTTTCATAAGGAAAGGATCAAACTTAACCATGTAAAGATACAACATTCCACAAAATATTATGCACCTCAACTGAAATTCAGAATTCTCTGTATGGACCTCCACTGCTGAAATTTTAATGGCAAAGCATATGAAAAGGCTAGAATTTGATAGGAGGTTGACACTGTTGTCTTCCCCTCTTTCCACTTTAAATTTCTTTTAAGGGCTTTGGGGTCAATTTCTTTTGAATCTCATTCCTGCTAGATACAATATGTTTTTGTAGAATAATACTGCTCAGACTGTGTCTTTGTTCACACTTAAGAAAATCATTGTCCCACCACAAAATGCAAATAATCATAGCACTCTTATCTTTCCTTCGTAGTTTTGCTAGGGAGCATCTTGCTATTTTATTCACAAAGCAAGTATTTTTATTTTTATTTTTATTTTTATTTTTAATGAAAGAAGAGAGTTGTATTTGCATGGAAATGAACAAAGAGAACGTTAATTAAATAATTTGCCTAATATTTTACTAACCCATTTGGGAATGTGAGTTAGAGCTGTAATAGACATCCTGTTGATAGCAGTTCTCAATATGATTGACAATTAGAGCAAATGGAAACTCTTGTGCTTTGTGTAGACGCTTCCAATTTATTATGTCTTCTGCTGTTCAGTTCACATCACAGAATCCAGCTTGCCCTGTATGAAATCTACAAGTCACTGCTAGTGGTACCCATTTTTACTTAAGTTACCAGATACTAAAATCTGATTATTTTTTATTTCTTAAAATTTTCTGCATTTTACTTCATGTCAAGTGTTGGATCATAGATGATCATACACTGCCTCTTGACCTTTTCAGCTTTCTGTTTTAGTGTCTCCTCCTTTTATAAAAGGGTCAAGGTCTTCCATTCATACATTCACAACTAAAATTCCGTCCGCCCTGATCTTCCACCTACTCTTCTCCATATTTCCCTCTTCAGGAACTCTTTCTTTCTTTTAACCAGTTATTGTGGAATATGTCAACAAAAGTGAGTAATCAAGTGAGTAGCAGACCAGGCATTAACAAAGAAGCTTCAACCGAGAAGAAAAACTCTATTAGCAAAGTTGCCGGGAATACGAAATCCACCGAGTCATGCGGGACAAGAGAGGGTAACCAAGTGAGTTGCATTCCAATCATTAAAAAGGAGAACAAAATCAACAAACGAAACTGTATTAACAGAGTTGCTGTGAACAAGAGGTCAGCTGGGGGCTGCGGAATCAGGCTACCGAAAGGACCAGAGTTCTCACCTGCTAGATTTTTCAAACATCTTAGCAGTAAGATGACAAAAGGTCTATGTTTTGCTTACTTTAAAAAGAGGCCTTCACCTGCAGTTTCTTCATCAGGACGATCAAAGCCATCTGTGATACCAGTTGATTCTCATAGAACTGAAGCCATTGAGGATTGCATCGAGTTCATCAATTCCTCTTCATCTCTGCCTAGATCAAACTCTGTTTCGACAAATAACTCTTAAATTATATTGTATCACAAGTCTAAAAGCCGTATGCTGAACATATTTCTTATCCCAAAACTGAAGGTTGTATTTTGGTTTTAGTGATAAATACAGTTTGTTTCCATCATTCATTTCATTATCTTATCAGAAAGTAAATGCAATAAACCAGATATAATAAACTAGATCATGTTTTCTTTGTTGTCTGGCAATCTTGAATCCTTCACTCAACACAAACTAACCATAAAAATGAAGGAACCAGCTGCAAGTTGGCATGGTTGCTCTGGTAGTTCCGATGAACTTAAGGGGAGTGAGAGGATCACGTGATCTTGTTTATGGAATTGGATTCTAATTAAAGGTAATGCTATAGCTATATTGATGCTGAGTTGGTAGCGCATGCGCATTGCCAGCCCACCTTCAAGGCAAGGTCAACAGTTTCGTTCTTTGTTTTTGTCAATTGTCGCCCTCACTTACCATTATTGTCCTGACATGTGCATGGCCAACTTGGACCCGTAATTGAACCCTTATTCTTCCTATTCCTTAATTTGTGAACGAACTAGACTCACTTGGAAAGATTGAAAGGCAGTGTAATCTTGAAAAGATAATGAATTAGTGAAGTCTATTATTGATAACGATAATCAAGTACTGTCTATAATATATATGGTTGTTGCTGTTATTCCCACTAAGTTAATGGTAGTTACTGTTTTTTTACAATAATTTGGGTAATTATATTGGATTTTGTCTAATCAAATTTATGTTTACATCTACTTCGCCTCTTGGCTTCTGTTAAGCGTGTTAGAAACTTAAAGAATTAGAACTTGAGAGTTAAAAATTGAGAGTTAAGAGTTGAAGAAAGACACACATATTATATCACAAATGAGAATACTTATTTATAGGCTTACAATCAAACTTAAAATACAGAAAAATCTAAACTGATGTCAAATTTTATTTGCACCACTTTCACTAATTAAAAATCAGAAAATAATGGAACAATAATCTGATTTGAAACAATATCTAAGACCAAGTCTAGCTAAGACTTTTTTTCAAAGAAAAAATATGCTTCTTTGGTAGATATCAACTTCAAACTTCAAGGCAAACTCTCATGAATTCTAACACTCCTCCTTGAGATTTCCCTTGGACATGCCAAGCTTCATTCTTAAGAACTCCAGCCTTGATTTAGGAAGTGCTTTAGTAATAATGTCAACAAGTTGCACATCAGTTGGACAATAATGCAACTTGACAAGTGAATTTTTTTCAACTTCCCTTATAGAGTGAAATTTTATATTGATGTGCTTGGTCCTGCCATGTTGGACAAGATTTTGAGCAATAGCAATGGCTGACTTGTTGTCACAGTAAAGTTCAGTTGGGGAGCTTTTATCATAGCCTAAATCAGCAAGTAATTTTTTCAGCCATAATGCTTGATTTGCAACAGCTGCTAAGGAGATATACTCAGCTTCTGCAGTTAATTGTGCCACCACTTCTTGCTTTCTTACATTCCAGCAAATGACACCTGAACCAATTGTAAATACATAGCCTGAAATGATCTTCATGTCATCAACACTTCTTGCCCAATCACTGTCAGCACAACCATCTAACTTAACTCCCCTATCTTTAAATACCAAATGCCAAGATATGTTGTACCTCTAACATATTTTAGCACCCTCTTTGCAACTCCCATGTGGACATTGTTAGGTGAACTCATGAACCTTGAAAGCAAAATAGCAGGAAACATTAAGTCAGGTCTAGTTGCTGTTAAGTACAGTATGCTGCCAACCAAGCTTCTATATGAAGAGGCTTCTTCAAGTTTCTCACCATCATTCTTTGAAATCTTTTCATTTTGTGTCAACGGAGTTGCTACTTCTTTACATGATTCTAGCTTGAATTTCTTGAGAATATCAATAGCATATTTTCTTTGTGAAATAAAGATACCTGAGTTGCATTAGTAAATTTTCATTCCAAGGAAGTAGTTCATGATGCCAAGATCAAACATCTCAAATACATCTTGCATTTCCATTTTGAACTTAGTCAAAAATTGAACATTGCTTCCCGTCACTAACATGTCATCAACATAAAGTGACACTACTAGTTGCAAACCATCATCATTTTGTTTCAAATATAACGTGGCTTCATTTTCACTCCTCTTAGATCCAAGTTGGATAAGGTGAAAATCAATTCTACTATACTATGCCCTCGGTGTTTGCTTCAAACCGTAGAGAGTCTTATATAGTTTCTTCACTTTGTGCTCATTTCTAGCAACCTCAAAGCCTTCTGGTTGTCCTCAAAGCCTTCTGGTTGTTGAACGTAAATTTCTTCATGAAGTATACCATTTAGAAAAGCTGACTTGACATCTAAATGATACACTTTCCATCCCATTTGACCAGGAAGTGCAAGTAGAAACCTTATAGTGTCATGTCTGGCTACTGGTGCAAATGTATCACCATAGTCCACTCTAGCAACTTGAGCAAAGCCCTTTACTACCAATCTAGCCTTACGCTTGAAGATTGAACCATCTGACTTGAATTCAGTCATAAAAACCCATTTCACACCAATTGCCTTTTTTTCTTCAAGTAGTTTCATCAACTTTCAGGTTTCATTTCTTTTAATAGAATCAATTTCAGCCTTCATAGCCTCAATCCATTCTGGAAATCTTGCAGCTTCTATGTAATATGTAGGCTCAGCATGTACAAGATTGCACCTTTCATATACCTCATATAATGACCTCACCTTTAGCACTGATGTGTTTGAAGTTACTTTAATGTCAAGTGAATTTTCAATGTCTACATTTTTAATTTCTGGTTCATGAATAAATGGAATGGCTTGGACTTTCTTGAAGTCTCAATTCCATTACGAATTTTTATCAAAGTGCACATCTCTACTTATTACAATTTTCATTTCATTCAAGCTATAAATCATGTAACCTTTTGATTCTGCTGCATGCCCAAGAAATACACCTTTCTTAGCTATTTCATCAAGCTTCCCTCTCTTAACATATGGCACATGAAAGTAGTATAATAAGTCGAACGCTTTTAGGTGCTTGACAGAAGGTTTCATACGAGACCATGCCTCAATTGGTGTTTTACTTTGAACAGACTTGGTTGGTAATCTGTTAAGTAAATATACTGAAGTGTTTACTACTTCAGCCCATAAATGCTTTGGTAACTTCTTTTCAAATAGCATGCACTTTGCCATCTCCATCATGGTTCTATTTTCTTCACAGAGACTCCATTATACAGCGATGAGTATGGAACTGTCAGCTGGTGTACAATTCCAGCTTCTTAGCAGAACGTATTGAATTCTTTTGAGGTATACTCTCCTCCGTTATCAGTTCTGAGCACCTTAAACTTCTGACAACTTTAAGTTTCAACCATTTTCTTGAAGCTTTTGAAGATAGAGAGCAGTTGTGACTTGTTTTTTAAAAAATAAACCCAAGTCATTCTGTTGAAATCATCAATAAATAGTACGAAATACACATTGTTGCTCTATGAGGCTATCCTCATTGATCCACAAATATCTGAATGAACCAATTCTAGTTGGTGAGTAGCTCTCTTAGTCATATTTTGAGGAAATGACTGTTGATGCTACTTCTCCAACTCACAACTTTCACAAGTTTAAGAATTGGCTATGATTTCAGGCATATCTTCAACCATACTAGCTTCTTGCATGAACTTAAGGGACTTAAAGTTGAAATGACCATATCTTTTATGCCAAACAACACTATCATCAATCTTGGCACTAAAAACATAACCTTCGACTAAATCAAGCTTTAAATAAAAGTTATTTCCATCCATTTTAATTTTTGCTATTTCTGTTCCATGTGTATCAACGATAAAACAGAATTTTTCTTTAAAAAATACTGCATGTCCATTTCTTAGAATTTGTGAAACATTAAGAAGATTTTAATCTAGTTCTGGAATGTAAAGAACATCAGTGACAATTTTTGTACCTCTCTTAATGCTAATAGCAATGTTTCTCTTTCCTTTTGCCTGCACAACTTCACCATTTCCTAGCTTGACCTTTGGTTGAACTAATCTATCAATGGAGATGAAAAATGATAGATGCTTGATCATGTGACTAGTGCAGCCACTGTCAATGAGCAAGTATTTAATTCATGAGAATTTAGTGCTTGTGATGCCATGACTAAATGCTCATCATCATTTTGGTCTTCTTCAGTCACATTTGCATGTTGTTGTGTTTGTTGCTGAGATTGTCTTTTCTTGGCCCTACAAAACTTCTCACTATGGCCAAGTTTATTACAGAAATTACAATAATAAGAAGGTTTATTTTTGTACCAACAATCCTTCTCAGCATGGTTGGTTCTTTTGCAATGAGAGCAAGGAGGAAAGTTTCCCTTTTTTGTTAATGCGGATGAAGATTTTTCAGTTTTACCTTTGTTATTCTTGAAGGACTTCTTTTCTTAGAGGTTTCAGAACTCTTTCTCTTGTGATTTGCTTGAAAAGCACCTTCAGTAGCTTCATCACTTCTCATTGAGACCTTTTGCTCTTGTCATGAAGCTTACTGGTCAACTTTGCAATTGTAAGACTCTGCAAGTCATAAGACTCTTCAATTGCAAAGATCTTGGCTTTAAACATTTGAGGCACTAAAACCATGATCTTTTCTACTACCTTTTGATCTGTAAATGCCTCACCAAGAAACTTCATTTGATTTACAACATCCATTAACCTGCTAGAATAATCTTTGACAGATTCGTTGTCTTTCATCTTCATCAACTAAAACTCTCTTTTTAATGTGAGAAACCTAACAGTTTTAACTCTGTTACTGCCCTCAAATTCACCTTGGAGCTTATCTCATACCTATTTAAGTGTTTCCAATTCCATAATTTTGGTGAAGGTGTGATCTGTAAGTCCTGAATGTAGGCAGGTGATGGCTTTATCTTTTTTGAGCTTCTCCTCTTCGTATGCTTTCATTTGAGCAATTGTAAGATTTGGTCCCAATGGTGGTGGATCAGCTTCAAACACCACAACCTTCCACAAATCTTGAGATCTTAAATAAAATCTCATCTTGACAAGTCAAATATGATAATATTCACCATTAAACACTGGTATTATAGATGCATTACTAAAGGTAGACATGTTTGTGGCTACCAGAAAAAATAAATCACTCAACCTTACTAGTGTTTGCACTCAACCTCACTGTGTTTAGTACCCAAAAATTTGACTCACAGTCAGTAAAAAGTGGGCTCTAATACTACTGTTAGAAACTTAAAAACTAGAACTTGAGAGTTAAAAATTGAGACTTAATAGTTGAAAAAAGACACACGTACTTTATCACAAATGAAAATGTCTATTTATAGGCCTACAATCAAATTTAAAATGCTGAAAAATCTAAACTGATATCAGATTTTATTTGCACTACTTTTACTAACTAAAAATCAAAAAATAAAGCAACAATAATTTGATTTGAAACAATATCTAAGATCTAAGTTTAACTAGGACTTTTTCAAAAAAAAAATGTGCTTCTTTGGTAGACATCAGCTTCAACCTTCTAAGGCAAACTCTGGTGAATTCTAACAAGGCGCACAGTGAGAGGAAAACTAGACTTGCATACAGAATTAAATCTCCTCAGACGACGTTATACAGTCATTGGCATGTAATTTCTGCCAGCTTAGATTAATCCCAATTTGTTCCCCGATTGCAATCTAGTTTTTCTTTTAAGCATCAACCCACCTCGATTTATGTGGGAGAAACAGGTTTGCAAGGACTGTGGGACATGAACGAATTACAGTATAAGATATGCAGTTGCTTCTGGCAACATTCATATGTATTATCTGGAATAAATTGAAAGGTTAAAGTTTTTGCTAAGGAACAAAAGAAAATCCTACGTAATTCTTCAAGGATTAACAAGGTTTGGCATTTTTCAGCATTTATTTTCCAGTAACAGGTCAATGGTTTTGTTGGGGGTGGGGAGGGGGAGGTTGTGAAGATGATGAATTTGTTTCCCCGGGTTCGTTAGAAATAATTAATAACAAGCACAGATGCACTTATGTAGTTTCTTGAAAATTTCCAAGATATATAATGAATTTACAGTTTGAAAGAAGGAAACACAATTTAAGGTTCCAGAATGACCAACAGCAGCAAACATACAGGACATTTCAATGCTAAACATCAGAAAATAAATAGTGCTCATTTCTTGGCAAAAAGACCGCCAATTCCAAAGCCACCCTTCTTCTTCTGCGGGACAGCAACTGAGTTCTTGCTGCCATCGGTTGTGTCACTAGTTTTATCTTCCGCTTTCTTGAGGATTGGATCAGTTTCATAAAACTGCTCTTCTTTCTGCAAGTTTCCCAGAATCCAATCAAGAAAACTCTTTTCTTCTTTGCCACCACCAGCTCCTTTTGCTTCTGTTGCTGCATAAACTCTCACTGTAGCTGGAGCAAAGCTTATGGGAAGAGAAGCCATTTCTTATCTACAACACTGTTTTCTTTTCTGGGATTCAAAAGATGGTTAAGAGAGGGAATGGGGTGGTTCTGATAATATATTTTTCTGAGGTGGTGCGATAGTGAATTGTACGCCGTTGGATTGGACTTCAGATTGTTAACACCAAGAATTGCAAGCATTTGTAACATGAGCTCTCCACAAGTGTCTTATCTTCATTCTGAGTTTTCAGTTTTTTAGTTTATTTAATTTTCATATTTCTTTTTATTTATTTTGAGAGGAGAAAAAGAAAATGAGGGGTACAGATCATCCTTATCAGCTTTGGATATGGGTTTGCCACGTGGCATTATGGTAAAATATATAAAATATTTTAAAAAATTGTTTGGGCCGTTAAACTTGGACAGATCTACCTGCAATGATTCACGTAAATATTCATCAAGAATCAAATCACTGCAATATGGGCCGAGCCCTGGGCCCATCTATCTGCCACCATCGACAACCACGAACTTTGTGGGCTGGGCTTTGCCTGTGGGTAAATGGTTATTAGATATCTTAAAAAAAAAAAAATTTAATATTTGATGATAACTTGTAACTCTTTATACGTAAACATACGCATAACATACCACACAGAATTCAATGCTTAAATGAAATTAAGCCTTGAATAACCAGAGGGAGTGAGGTGAGTGAGTGAGTGAGTGAGCGAGCGAGCTTGGTTTCAACAAACGATAATGAAGTGAAGTGAAGATTGTCGTTTTACTGGTTCTAGTTTGCAGCTGGATAACGTCTTGTAATGGTGATTGGTCTGCCATTTGCGTCGTAAACGGGGGCACGTGTAATAACAAAACGAGGGAGTAACGTTGATTGCACAGCTATTTGTCCTGGACATTCTGGTGGAGGCGGGGGAGGAGGAGGATAGGTGGTGCCTTGGCCGGTGCAGAGGGGAATTCCATCGGAAGTATGATTGAACAACATTCCTTCACTAGGATATTGCATGAGTGAAAAATCATGGAATCAGCTGTATTGATAGGTCATGTTTCTGTAGAATGCTGTAAGAAAGTTCAAAAACTTAGTGATGAATGTTCTGCAAGTCTAGAAATACTGTACTAAAAAGGTTTAGCAATTAGCAGGCAGCAGGGATAATATTATATGATGTTTCTAATGCCGTTGATTTATATTAGGGTTAATTAGCTAGGATTAGTGGAATAAATAAATTTTCCTTTTTCTCATTTATCATCTAATTACAACTTTGTTGTTGCAGGAGCTTATTACTTTTATATACACAGATTGAACATTAGAATGACAATCTAACAAAGAAGATAATTTATAAAAATTGCAATTGGTTTTATATGATTGATGCATTTTGTGGTCTAGTCACATCTCACATTGTTAGTTGGTGAACATGAATTATAAGTTGTATAGCTTAGATCATTTTAACTCGGTAGATATGTTTTAAATTGTAAAATTTAAGAGCAAATTCATAACGGACTGTATGCCTAAAGCGAATAATATTTACTCAATTGTTAGCGGATAACATTTACTTGATTATTACTTGATTATTGGACTGGACTATAACAGCCTCATCCCATCCAATGGTGAATTTCCCTAGATCATATATCATTGCTTTGTTTGGAATTACACATGATTTGCAATAACTGTTGGGTAATATTTTTGTAACACAGACGTATTATACAAAGAGTTTTGTTTCTCTTTCTCACATGAAATTCACAATAGAATTGATATCTATCCTAACCAGTTCATCTAAAGAAAAGTAACTCTTCCAAGTTCTCTTGAAATTCACATTAAAATTGATATGTATCCTAACCAGTTCATCTAAAGAAAAGAAACGTAACTCTTCCAAGTTCAAAAGTTTATAATTTAGAGATATAACTTCAAGTTCAATTGGAATATGTCTGCTAAAGGAGGAAGCAGATTTTGTTATAATAACAAATGGCTCATTTGCTATTTATTATATATCACTCTTAATTCTAATCATAATACTCCATTAGATTTAGCTGCTGCAATTCAAAAATGAAGGGTGGGTTAGTGGCACTCATACTTGTCTTTTTTGTCTAATGTTGCATTGCAAGTTGTAATGCCGACTGCTCTGCCATGTGTATGGTAAGCGGGCGGCACAGGTTATGACCAAACGAGGAAATAACGTAGATTGCAGCGCTGTTTGTCCTACACAATCTGGCAACGGAGTTCTTCCTTTTCCGAAACCGGGCATTGGCGTGGGGAAACAGCCATGGCCGGAGCAGCCTTGAATAGTGGGTGTTCCTAACTTTCCAATACCAGGCATTGTCGTGGGAGGACAGGTGCCATGGCCGGTGCAGCCGGTAATAGAGGGTGTTCCTAATTTTGCAATACCAGGCATTGGCGTGGGAGGACAGGTGCCATGGCCGGTGCAGCCGGAATTTCCATCGCCAGATTGTTTGATCAACAGTATCCCTTATCTAGGAGATTGCCTTGCAGAAATCACGCAGTCAGTTGTAACAAATCAGATTTCGGTGGAATGTTGTAAGAAGGTTCAAAACCTTAATGGTGAATGTTTTGCTAGTTTTCTTGGAAGCATTATTCCGTTTTATGATACCACAGTCAGATACTGTGCTAGAAGTTAGGTTTAGCCGGATTAATTATGTTGCTCCCTTCTATCTTAGCATTTTTTTAATTTTTTTTAGAGGTTAAGGATTAGGTGTTATAATTGATGATGATTAGGATTGGATTTCATATATCATAGTGGAGTAAATTTTATAATAATTATTATTATTATTATTTCTCTTCTTAAGCATGCATTATCTAATCAAGAAGGTGATTTTCTTCTATAATTTTTTTTCAAAAATATTACAAGAAAATAACTCAAGCCCCTTCCTAATGAGTGTGATGGGGGTTTGACAGAGATGAATATATAGGATTAGTTAGCCTAAAATTATGAGCTTGAGATTCATGAACTTTACGGAGACTATGAATGCCTTTGTTTACAAAGTAAGTAAATTTATAAGAAGAAGGTTAATAAATACGGTAAAAAAGGATTAAACTAAACCGCACAGCACACAGAGAGGAAGAAGGATCCAAATTTGCTGGTATTTGACTGACCAGACTTTACCATACATGCACGTAAATAAATAAAATAAATCTTTCATGCAACATGATTGGACAGGACAGCCAGAAAATCTAAGGGAAAAGGACAGAGAAAGGTTCTTGAATCAAATTTGCTTCATCTTTGTGGCTGCTTATTTTACTTCGCATGCTATCATTCTATATACAGTACATATTTGCTTTCCTTTTTCCAATGTTTGAAACAAAGCCATTTTCTCGATGCCGTTAAACTATCTCCAACTACCTTTCTTTCGGCATTAGCTTATCTTAGCTTAACCAGAAGAAAAGACAAAGTCTCTTCTCTTGACTTCTCACCACACCACAAGCAGGCAGGCAGGTATATACATACGTAGATACATACATATATATATATATATATATTTAGTAGGTAAAAACAGCTTTTAATTAACCTAAGATTAAGTTAGTGTATTTGCCAGCCAGCCCTCTTAATCACTGTTGCTTACTTAAATGGTTATAATTACTTAATTACATATCAAACATAAAGATCTTACCCATAACATATATCTTATACTAATAATTTAATTACTTATTAGTTGTTTTGTTTGAATATCTAAGCACATGTTTTACAAAAATTGCCTAATTACATTTATTATAAAATTATTTTTAATATGGGGAATGAGGGAATTATATTGGTTCGAAGATTTAATTATTGATCAAAATGACACGTTTCATCGGTAATGGGTGTAAGCATGAAGTCTTCACAACAATTAAAGCTAGTAGAGTTAACAACACTCAAAATAATTTGCTTGCATGGTGTTTTCGTGTATATTTATTCTCTAAAGCAGTCCTATCAACCCAACAGCGACTTCCATTCGCAAAATTCCCAACAACTTCTCCTAAAACTTTCTCATAATAATCTTCTATATATAAGGCAATTCTTTGTCATCTCTCTAATGCATTCAGGTATCACAGAGCCTTGCTTTTTAGTACACATATAATTTATTAAGTCTTTAGCATTACACCAACAGCCATGGAAACACGTCCTATTTTCTTCAGCCTAGCAGCTTTGCTATCTGCTTATGTCTTCTGGTTCTATCTTCTAGCTCGGAAACTGACCGGTCCGAGGATATATCCATTCGTCGGTAGCCTTCCGATTCTCATCATGAATCGGAAGAGACTACACGATTGGATTGCCAGTAATCTTCGCGCAACCGGCGGTTCAGCTACCTACCAAACTTCTACTATTGCTCTCCCTTACTTTGCTCAAAAACAAGGGTTTTACACAGTCACTTGTCACCCCAAAAATATTGAGCATATTCTTCGAACCCGGTTCGACAATTATCCCAAAGGTCCAACATGGCAGAAAGCTTTCCATGATTTGTTAGGGCAAGGAATTTTCAACAGTGATGGGGAAACCTGGCTTATTCAACGTAAAACTGCTGCTCTTGAGTTCACTACACGAACTTTAAGGCAAGCCATGGCTCGGTGGGTGAACCGGACCATCAAGAATCGGCTATGGCGCATTTTAGATCAAGCGGCCGCAGAAAATTTTTCGGTGGATTTACAAGACTTGTTGCTTCGTTTAACATTTGATAATATATGTGGCCTTACGTTTGGTAAAGACCCTGAAACTCTCTCACCTGAGTTACCTGAAAATCCATTTGCTATCGCTTTTGACACAGCAACTGAAGCTACTCTTCAACGGCTTCTGTACCCTGGATTTCTATGGAGATTGGAGAAAATATTTGATATTGGAGCAGAAAAGAGATTGAAAAAGAGCCTTAATATTGTTGAGAAGTACATGGACGGTGCTATAGAGGCGCGCAAAGAAAGTCCATCAGATGATTTATTATCAAGATTCATGAAGAAGAGAGACGTCGACGGTAACATCTTCCCAAGCTCAGTTCTTCAACGTATTGCTCTGAACTTCGTTCTTGCCGGCCGCGACACCTCGTCAGTTGCCCTCAGCTGGTTCTTTTGGCTCGTCATGAATCATCCTCATATAGAACAGAATATAATTGATGAAATATCGACGGTTCTCAAAGAAACACGTGGCAACGATGTCCAGAAATGGCTAGACGAGCCTCTGGTATTTGATGAAGCTGATAAACTGATCTATCTCAAAGCAGCACTAGCTGAAACGTTGCGCTTATACCCATCAGTCCCAGAAGATTTCAAGTACGTAGTATCTGATGATGTTTTGCCAGATGGCACGTTTGTTCCGGCTGGTTCAACGGTGACGTATTCGATATACTCAGTGGGGAGAATGAAGACAATATGGGGTGAAGACTGCCTGGAATTCAAACCGGAGAGGTGGCTATCGGCTGAAGGAGACCGGTTTGAACCGCCGAAAGATGGATATAAATTCGTGGCATTCAATGCTGGACCGAGAACTTGTTTAGGGAAGGACTTGGCTTACTTACAAATGAAATCTGCAGCTTCAGCCGTGCTGTTGCGCTACCGGCTGTCTCTGGCTCCCGGTCACCGCGTGGAACAGAAGATGTCTCTTACTTTGTTCATGAAACATGGACTTCGAGTGTACTTGCATCCTCGTATTCTTACCGTTGCATAGAAGATAGTGTTCTGCAATTTGATTTGACGGTAAATTGGAAATACTTGGCAAGGAACGAGGACAAAATGGTCATAAGCATGTGATCATGGGTGGTCTCGTTTGCAGCGGATATAAGATCATTATTCAATTTGTTTTGTATTCATATGCATATATATATATATATATATATAAATATATGTCTTGATGTGTTTGTTTGTTGGGTTGTGAAAATTGGAAGTGTATCGTTGTAATGTTGATAGTCCGTCATTCCATGACAGTCGTTCGATATGGGTTTTCATATGTTTTTCATTTTATACTTTATGGAATAAAATAAATGTTATACTCTCGATTTTATTTCTCTCTTAAATAAATTGTGCAACTGTGCATGTGTGCGGCTGTTCTTTTATAATTGTAAAATGATAATCAATAGGAAAAGAGAATACATTTGTGTGGAGATAGGAAGGCCCAAAAGAAAAAAGTTCGGTAGAAAACTTTGTAAACTTTTGGTGCAAGTTGTTGAGATTAACGAGGAGGTGATGGAAAAGTGTTTAGTGGGTGAATAAGACTCTTGTGTGAGGTTACAAGTTCTTCTTAGAGGTTGGTTTGGACTAAAGGAAGTGTAGTATGTTACTTCTTGGTCATAATTGACCTTGATACTGTAGTGGGATTTGTTCCATTTGTACCAATAGGCAAAGGTAGTTTAATTGAAATTACAGAAATTTATGGTGTAACAAGTGTTGAATGACTGTAGTATATAATATATATTTGCTACAGATTACAAAAATGATATGGTGCTATACTGTTATTGAATAACATTTACAGGATGTGTTAGGTAATCTTCCTCCACTGAGATGGGATGCAGCTTTTTTTGAGCATTGAACTGGATTCTTTGACATATTTCAATATGGAGTCTTTTTCCTGGCCTGCGGAACCGAGCTCTCCAAATCCAAGTCCACATCCTCACTCCTTAAGACGACATCGTCTAGTGCCTGCTCAAACTTCCCCGATTCTTCCGATATATTATAGGACTCCGACTTCACATCCCGAACCGATACTCGAAACGAATAACTCCTTTCCCTGGAGTGAACCCGAACCCGAAGTTGAAACTGACACGGGCCACTCGGCTGAAGTTTCGGCCGCGTTACTTTATTTCGGGCCTAGAAATCGGGCGGAGCTCTGAAAATAGGAGAGTAAGAAAAAGTTCTCGCGCTCATGGCGTGAGAGAGTGAAACTGTTAACGGATTCGCCCAGGTTGAAGATTTTTTAAAGGTTTCAAGAACGGTGGTATATTGATATTTATTTATTGGCACTGGTAATCGCTTCGACACGTGGCGGATGGATGGAGAGGATTTGATTGTGAAGGAAATAACAGAAAACGAATTCAGTTGGCGCCTTTTGATTATTTTGTCGAGAATTCTATGGGCTTGTCTTTTATAAATTTGGGCTGGGCTTATGGGCTTCAAAGCCATTGGAAGTATTGGGCCTATCGGTAGTTGAGGAACTTTATGGGCCTTTTTAGGCCTGTTATGATGGGGCTAGCTAGGGCCTAGGTTTGTTCATTCAAAATCTAATACAAATTTATTTTTGTTTTATGAAAAGATATAGCATTACTTCATGGTATGTCCAATGATGTTAAATAGTTACTACTTTCTATTAAACATCATCATGATTAAGAGGATGACAATATCATTGATGGAATTGCACATCAAATTAGATGTTCTTTTCGAAAATGTTGTACATAATAGGGTTGACATATATGAAACATATTAGATTAACACTAATTTGTGAAGTTGACAAGTTAAGAACACATTTATGAATAAATATGAAGTTATTTATACTTAGTAATTAGTGAAGTATGATACGGTCATTTTAAAAGATATAAAGTAAATTGTAAATGTCGGAATTAAGCATATGGTATGTCGTTTTGAATCATGTGATAAAAGGAATAAAAATGACCGTATTTAACTAAAACGCTCATTTAAGTTTTGCTATATTTTTTATATTTTAATTTTTAATATTCTATTGTGTAATGAAAATCTTGACGTCTCTTGAAAAATATGGGTTATTTATCATAATACTAAACTTAAACATGTCATTCTCTACCCTCGTCAATTAAGAAGATTATAACTACAATCTGTAAGAAGGCTAAAATAGGTTGATCAAACAAAAGTGAAAGTAGTCTTTATAAAAAGATAAAATGGGATGAGTCAACTTCAAAAACAAATATATATTCACCTTAACCTTTACCCTTATCCCACCACAAAGAAAACAAATTCTCGACAACACTTTTCAGATACTTTTCTTTTGTCCCTTCATCTAATCTTTCAAAGAAATACAGCCAGAAACTTATTTCTGGGTCAGCAATCAACAACACAACTATCTAATTAATATATAGATAAATTCTCAAATCTCTTTAACAAAGTACCAATAATAGTTTTGCTGGCCCATATGTATTAATTTTGAGTTGTATAATCATAAACACAGAGACTTTTAATGTGGGCATGTACCTTAAAAGCTTGTATCCTCAATTATACATGTAGATGATGCCCCATGCTTTTTATGATATATACTAGACTGAAAACTCATAAGACTTGTTACTCAAGGCAGCTACTTAATTGCTTATTGCTACCATGGGCCAAATGGGCAGCATAATATAAAGAAATTAATTATATACATAAGAGAAAAGAAATGTGATAATAATGATGCTTCTGGATATTCATGATGCTCAAACCATGCGGTACTTTGATGCCTGGAGATATGAGTATGAATGTATGTGTGTATGATGTATGACATTGAATAATAAATCTATGCAATGTCATGATCATATGCATGGCATGTACGATATGACTATGAGTAGGATGATGTGATTGAATAATCTTATCTCTAGTAGGCAAGAAGACTGCAAAAGAAAAATGACAATTTATTCATTGTAATTGGTGTGGAATTGTCGGTCACAATAATTCGATCAAGAATATACATGGGTAGCTAGATAGATCAAAAAGAGACTCCAAATTTATTCATATCAATGTGATAGTCATGCGTCAGACTTGGTAGATATAATTGATCAAAGAGTTATATATTATGGGTTAGTTAAGTATTTACCAAAGTGATAATCACTGTTTCCCTCGTTCTTTAGCATTATCTCAATTATCGTATAAATTTATTTATTTTTAATGTATTTATAATAATAATTAATTATATTATATTATATTATATTATATTATATTATATTATATTATGAAGCTGCATTCATATCCCAAAGGAAAAAATATGAACTGCTTTTACCTTATCATGCTTCATTGCAACAAGTACTCTTTATGCTACCACTAACTATTGTAGTGGTGGCTATGTTTTGATACATAATTCGATTGTTACAAGTTCCTAACAAACATGAATTAGGTTAAAATCTTGTTTACACCCATATGACAAAAAGATTTGATATATAGTTATATAGTATTTACAAATTAAATAATGAATTAGGTTAGAAATTATCTGCCCATAAATTTGATCACAAGGGTTAAAATTACAAACCACCTAACGAGGCTGGCCCAGGTTTTGTGCTAATCTAACCTCAATTAATTGAACTTGTTTGTATTTAAAGACAAAGAAATAAATTAAGGAACGGGAGACACGGAGGGATCATCAGAATTTTCTCGGACGAAGAGAAGAAAATGGGTGGTCCACTCAGGAAGCAAAGATCGTAGGCTAGCAAGATCATGTGACCCACATTACGATTCCGAAAACGACTTATTATTATAAACATCCAAGATAGATATCACGAGACGACGAGGCAGATACCTCAAAACGACAATGATTAATATTATCTCTGCCTGTAAATGGGTAATTAAGTAAGCTTATATATGTTACTGAAAAATGACAAACTGTCTTGCTTTTATATGTTGATAAAAATCTGATTGCGATGTTGAGGCTTTCAGCTTGTTTCGGCTCATTGTTTTTTATTGTTTCGGATCAAAGCCCCTAGTTTTAGTAACAAAGTAAACATAATCTAGTTTAGATAACCATAAAAACAGACAACTACAAGTAACAACAAGGTTTATGTCCAGAACTAACGTATTGATTGTTGGGAAAGCTGTGTTAAAGAATTGGAGAGGCAAGGCAACGTGGGAATGCATAAACGCCAACAAACATCACTGAAAATTATAAAGAAAGTAAATTTATAGTGTTTCATGTTTATAGTGTTTCATGTCCTCAAAGTGGCCGCTACGAACCATCATAGAAAGTGCCAGCCGCTTCTTTCACTCCCTTACAAGGCGGGGGAGCTTTAATTTGTCTACGCTGCCATGTAAATACAAATTTACACACACATTAACGTGAAATCTGTATCAGAAATTGCTTTGCTTGTGTATTGTTTTTATTATTTTTGTAAAGATTTAAGTTTAAAAAAAAAACATAACATAGATAAGCAATTAGACAAAATCATGTGTTATGCATTCATTCATGTTGGAAGGAAGAAAGCAAAAGTAGTAAATCTGAAAATGGACAGAACAACAGAGGTGGTGCAGCCAGGCAGGCATTGGATTCCCCTTGAGAGATGGGTAGAAAGAAATGAGAATACGAATAATGTTTACTAATAATCATGCACGTGTGTGGAGCCACGTTCTAGTCATAACTAGGAATTCAAAATTACATTCTTTAATTTTCAATCTAAGATTTTAAGCTATAGCATCATCATCGCCTTCACATGCCAATGGAATTCCATTACACCTGCTTGCTTAATTGCATTTCTTAATGCCTTTGTCCTAACTCTTTCAGTTAATTGTGGTAATTAGACGGTAAGTTTCACTATTTACAACTGCAAATTTTGTTTAACATCTCATGCACTTACTATTTACATATGATATGAATGCATTGCGTCCCTAAACGAGCAGTACCCTTGGAGAAAACAGTAGGAAAGTTTGAAAGAGAAAAGGGGTGGCGAATATGTCAAACGACATACATTATTACTTTCGGTTAAAAGTCTACATATACTGACATCCTAGTAATAACAATCACAGCTAGGTATATATTTTTCTCTTTGTTTATTTTATTTTTTCTTTTGTGGATGAATGATATATACTCACCCCACGAAGAAGAGAAATTAACATACGGGCCATGTTAATGTTATATACACACGCAGAGAGATGCCAATGTGCCATGAAGTTGCGTTACCACTACTCTTAACTTTATTCTTCTATGCCCCCACAATACGTCAGCTACCTTTACATTCTTCCCTTCCTTTCCTCTTTCCTTTCTTCTTCCATTATTCACCTCACCTTCTGTCTCTCAACAACAATGACTCCTTGAAGCCCTAGCTGCAAACACCGGAGCCCAAAGCTTCTACCCCAATGGCAAGAACAAGCATTGGATCATTCTTCAACAAGTTCTTTTCTCTCTTTCTCCTTCTTCTTCTTTACTTGGGTTGCTTCATTTTGACTACCAACAATCACCCACCAACAAGAAAGAAACGAAAACCCTCTCTTCTTTCTCCTAATTCATCTCTATCTCCATCTCGCGTTAAACCCCACAAAGCTCTCTCGTCTTCTTGGTCTTATATCAAACGTATCTTCTCTTCCTCCAAAACCTGCAAAAACAGCATCCAAACTCGCCCATCAACACCAACTTTAACCTCTGCGAGATCATCTCAGCATTCTCTTGTCTCCATGATCTTACCTGATCAAACTCATATATCAGACATACCTCCGCGTGTCAAACAATCGAATTCATGCTCAGAATCCGATATTTCAGCTGATCACAACCCGTTCTTTCCTCTACGTAACGATATCTTTCCATGCACCGCCTGTGGTGAGATATTCCAGAAACCCCAACTCCTTGAACAACATCAAGCTATCAAACATGCTGTATCAGAGCTCATCGATGGCGATTCGGGCAAGAATATCGTCAATATCATATTCAGAACAGGTTGGTCCAATAAAGACAAGAACCCTGAAATACATCGAATCATGAAGATCCATAACAGTCCAAAAATACTATCTAGGTTTGAAGAGTATAGAGAACTTGTTAAGGCCAAAGCTGCAAGAAATGGCGCCGTACGTAAACGAGACGAGAGGTGTATAGCTGACGGGAATGAGCTTTTGAGATTTTACTGCTCTACCTTTCTCTGTGATTTGGGACTCAACGGGAATTCTAGCATTTGTAACCAGCAGTATTGCAATGTTTGTGGGATAGTAAAATCCGGGTTCTCACCCAAATTGGACGGAATTTCTACTCTATCTACCAGTTGGAGAGCCCACGTGGCAATTCCGGACGATATTGAAGAGGAGTTCAAGTTCATGAATGCGAAACGGGCTATGCTAGTAAGCCGGGTCGTAGCGGGTCGGGTCGGATGCGATGCCGACGATGATGTGGACATATCCAAGGAGGATGGTGGATTTGACTCAGTCGTCGGGAGGGGTGCCAGCGGGGTCCACACCAGAATCGACGACGAGGAGCTTTTGGTTTTTAATCCAAGGGCGGTGCTTCCTTGCTTTGTGATTGTGTACACTGTGTGATAACGGCGTGAGTGTTTTGTGTTACTCTTTGATAAAATTTTAATCTGTATGTAATCTTACTTTATCACTGGCGCTGTGAAATTTGTGAAGGAGTTTTGGTCGCAGAATTTCTGCTTTTGTCTGTGATGACAGACAGACACAGCCCCATTGCTCACCGGATGATGTGATCGAAGGTTCATGTGTGGATCCCAAATGATGGGCCCATAACTGCCTGACTTTGTCGAGATTCTAGACACAATCAATGAGTCTGTGACAGTCATAGTAGCAGATGTCTGTAACATTAGAATAACCTGAGTATAGAAGAAAAATACTAGACAATTGCAGTGCAGTACCCCTAATCCTAATCAGTGGTGATGGCTGATAGTATCAGTATTAGAGTTTTCAAGTGCCGACTAAGTGAATTTCTTAGGACATGTTTGGATATGGGATATTAATTTGGTTTTTTTATATGCTTTGTTTTTTTTTTTTTTTTTAGGCAATGTAATTAAATGGGATTGTATTAAAATTATGTTATCTTGAGTTGACGTGGGCAGGTGTGTTTTAGTTTTATTTATTTTATGAGAATTGTCAAGTAAAAATAGGAAGACATTTTTTAATTAACATAAATTATGAATCAAAGCTAGTATTTTATTAAATAATTTATTTATTATAATTTTTTAAAATAAAAGCAAATGTACAAATTAATATCTAATTTTTATTTGTTTAAAAATATCACCGCATTGAATGGTCTTGTAACAAAATAACATTCTAAATCTATTGAATTTGCGATAAACTCATAATGTTTCTTTCATATTTTATTGTTAGTGTAAAATAAAAACGAATTAAGGGTGTCAAAATTAGCGATAACCTTATAATGCCCCTATAATGCATAAATCAATAAAGAATTGTCTAAAATTGAGATGATTATAAATTGTTTCCGAAAAAATATTTGACTCTTTAATGTCTTTTTTAGATGCTTTCAAGAAATAATAGAACCTAACATACAGAAACTACAAAGATGCTATTATTAGATTGGTTCAGTGGCTTTCGTAGATTTTTTCGAGTAGTGTAAAAGATAAAAGAGTAATAATGCGTCGGCCTGCATTGTGTTTTGGTCAAACGAAATTTTTAGCTTCAGGAAGGGGTCTGTAGCACTACAGGCTGTCCAAATCTCTTTATTCAAATGATAATATATTGTGTTAAGAAAATAAATCTAAAGCAACAAATGTTCGGGGCGTCATGAATTGATTTTTGGGCCTGAAAAGCCCGAGAACATAAGATTTTATTTTAGAGAACTATTCAGCTGGCTGCAGTGCTCACATCCCCTGTAATTAATCGCCAAAGACATGTTATTTGCATAGCAATAGTCCCATCGTTTCCTTTAATTTTTCTGTACTAAATAGTTGGTCTTTGGCACTTTAAAAGGCCTTATATTGATAAAATTAATATTCGTTTTCAATTTTCATATAATTGATATAAGCTAATAAGTCTAAACTATAAATAAAGTTGGTAATACGAAACACGACATAATTATTTAACATAAATTTAAAATAAATAAATAGTTTAAATTTTAAAATTTTGACACGAATAATAAACATATTGTATTTATGTCACCCATTTAATAATTATATTGTATTTGTGTTTAAAATATCATATTTATTTATTCGTTTAAGATATAAAAATAAATAAATAAATAAATCGTCTTAATTCATTTACGATCCTTTTATCTTAAACAAATAAATGAATTTGTATTATAAACCAAAAAAAATTATCTCAATTAATTTATAATTCATCTACGATTCATTTACCAATCGTTTACGATTCGTTTATTAATCGTTTCTAAATAAATCGTAGTCGAATCACTTATTTAATAAATAAATCATATTCGTGTTTGATGTTTTTAACACGATTAATAAATAAATTAAATTTAAATTAATTAATATTTAACATAACACAAATACAATACGATATAATACCACACAAAAATTTGAATTGTCAGCCCTTAATAAAAGCAATATCCCTAAATATAAGTAATGATAAACATAGTCACTTGTCCGAAGTCCAAACGATTGTATGAGTCGCTACTTTCTTCATATGACACAAAACACTTTGGGCCAATCCTGAATCCTGAAGAAAATTAAGTAAATAGTGAAGAAATCTTGGACTTCGGTTAGAACAGCAACAAACCACCCAGATCCAAAATGAATAATCGACCCACCTGGATTTCTGTGACAAGAAGCCATATTTTCCGCCAAAAATGATCAAATATTTAAACTTTGCATTGCATTATCTCCTTCAACTTTGCTGCTGATTCCAGTTTCCTTCTCTTCACTCACTCGAGCCATTAATGGAATCATATCGACTTTGAAGAAACCTCGAAAACAGTCCCAACCTCAAATATATTAAACTCTTTGGACGGTCTCTATTTCCTTGATTCTCACTCTCTTAATCTACACTATACTAATACAATTCTCTACTTGTTATTAATTCGTACACACAATTACGTAAAATTTTATGATCAAACACAATCTTTAGATCCACTCCTTTCGCTTCCCTTTGCGTGCTTCTCAAAAAGTCATACTCATTCTCTTGCTCTCTGCCACCTCTTTGTTTTCTACCATACTTTTCAGTCCTTTCTCCAAACAAGAGACTTGAGAATGATTTTTTGTTTCGAAAAGAGAATAATTTTTTTCTGGGTAGAACTTGTTGTCACGGAGAGCTAAGAGAAAAAGGGTAAGAATTCTGTGCTTTATTCAGCGAAAATTGGTTGGATAAGGTTTTAAAGCCTGATGAACGATTCTTTTTTGGGACTTGATTTTTTCTTGTTTTAAGTTTCTTTCATTTACCTATTTTCAGGTTGGCGAAATGTCTGATTTCAAGTTTGATGTAGTCATCCATCGTGATTCCGAGGAGCCAGCTACGAGCTCTCCTAATGGGAAAGTGACATTGAGTGAGAGTAGCAATGGCTTATACAGGATGCTTAACGGCATTCAAAAGCAAGGATACAGGGCAATTAGCAATATTGCAACAAATGCCGAACGTAGAGGATTGAATGACAGGTAAAATTATTGAGTTGAACAGAAATATGATCTTCACAATTACTTGTATTTAGGTCGGAACAATATTGCTGCCCTCTCTTTGTAATGCCACAAGTCTATTTCTTACATATACAGGTTCTTTAGAGGGAGTAAAGCTGCACTCAATGGTAGTTTCAATCTTCCAGTTGACCAGGACGAAACGCGAGAGCATGCATCTGCAGTAAAATCTGGACCTCTACTGTCTGGAACAGCTTACTGTATCTCTTCTTGCAGCATGATATTGCTGAACAAAGTTGTTCTGTCAAGTTATAACTTTAACGCTGGGATATCATTGATGTTTTATCAAGTATGCTACTCATCTGTGCCCCAATTTCCTATGACACAGTCAGCCATAAGTAAAAGTATCTTGTTATTAGTTCAGCAATGAAGAAAATTCATTTTTTTCCTATTCTTCGCTACAGAATTTGATTAGCACTCTAGTTGTTGTCGTATTCGGGTTCTGCGGAGCAATATCAATTGAAAAGCTAAATTGGAAGCTTATAAAGCTTTGGATTCCAGTCAATTTAATCTTTGTTGGCATGCTTGTTTCAGGCATGTATAGGTAAGATATGAACTGCACCTTCTTAATTACATACTGATCATTCAAGCCAATTGGATCTATGTTCAGAAGAACAGAAGCTTATTATCTGCTAAATATTTTGTGGTGCATGTTTCTTTTCAGTTTGAAATGCATAAATATTGCAATGGTGACAATTCTGAAGAATGTGACAAATATTTTAACAGCAGTTGGGGAATTGTATATGTTTCGAAAACGTCAGAATCAGAAAGTGTGGACTGCTATATTTTTAATGGTAAGTAGTAGTCATTATCCTTCTGTGTTGATAATTTTAAGTGTGTACTGCACCTTGTGTCTTTATACTCTGCAGATTATCTCTGCTATAAGTGGCGGTATCACAGATCTCTCATTTGATGGAACGGGATATGCTTGGCAGATTATTAATTGCGTTCTAACAGCAAGCTACTCGGTATGCTTGGTCGAACATTTTCTGAGCTTAAAATTTTATTTTAGAGATCTGCAATTTTAATAATCACTGTGTAATTTTACCATTGCCAACTAGCATGTAACATTATTTGCCCACTTTGACAGCTTACTCTCCGGCGTGTGATGGACAAAGCAAAGCAAGCAACAAGATCAGGATCTCTGAATGAGGTTTCGATGGTGTTACTGAACAATTTATTGTCTCTTCCTTTGGCCATCTTCTTGATTCTCATATTTGATGAATGGAAATATGTAATGAAGGTGTAAGTGAATGCCTTAATTTGACTTTATTTTAATGCTTTCCCTTCGTGCAAAGCAACATTTTCCGAATTAATTATAAGGCCCGTGGTTATTATTTGCAGGGATGTGATTCAATTGCCAATGTTCTGGGTAGTTGCAACAGCCAGTGGATTGCTTGGACTTGCTATTAGCTTCACCTCTATGTGGTTTCTACAACAAACTGGCCCGACAACTTACAGGTTATTTATTAATGCTTGTGTATCTGTTTGAATCGCAGAATTGAAGAGTATTGCTTCTTTTGATGCATATGAGTATTGAAATTGTGTCCTCTTCTTTCAGTTTGGTGGGTTCCTTGAACAAGATTCCGATATCGATTGCTGGTTTAGTGTTATTCAAAGTTCCGCTCAGTTTACCAAACATGTTCAGCATAATTTTTGGTAATAATCAAAACATTAACTTTGCGTACTATGAATTCCATTTTCATAATTTTTTAACCAATTTATCTACGCTTCAATTCTCTCAGGTATATTTGCTGGAATATTGTTCGCCAGGGCCAAAATGTCCTGATTCAAGTTAATATTAGAAGAAGAAACCAGAAAATTTGTTCATTCGTTGAGAATATTGATAAACTTATATGGAGTTAAGTGCCAATTACGAATTTAATCTGTAAATTGTTTTGCTGGTCATCATACCTTTGTTCCAAAATGCATGTTCTCTCTTTTTGGATTTTTCATTGGCATTGTCATGTAAAAGTTCCACTATTTATGATGGATTTAAATATATTATATCTTGTATCACTCTAGGACGTCATACATGTGTCTGAATAGAATTGACTAAAAAATTTCATTTAGTTTTTCGAGAGGCAATTATTTGATATTTCCTTCCCAATTCCCATGTTCAACGCGGAATATCGACCGAAACTTTCGTCTACAAAATGTTCAAAGAATCAGAAGTTGTTGAGAAAAGGAAAGAAGAAGACAAACAGAAATGAAATAAATGGACCCCCACTGCCACATGAAATAACTTTCAGTCCATCTAAAAATAACAGAAAAACAAGCACCATTTGTTCACATGCTAGCTAGCCATCCATCACAGATTCAATAAACTAAAACAAGAAACGCTCACCACGCTTTCCTGGGAAAGAACAAATTCCTAAGCCAATAACAGAACCAGGAAGGATAGTTCTTCAAAGGTTAACCCATTAAAACATAAGTGCAAAGAAAGAATTTATCTTCAGAACTGAGAAGAAAAAACCATCTCTATCAAATCCATCTCATTTTTCCCATTGGAAAAAGCTGCTTGATGATCTCCCAACTGCGAGTCCACGTCCATGTTGCTGTAGGCGCATTCAATGGAAGATGATGAGGGAATGGCTGTTCCATTCAAGAGATATGACAGATAGAGATCAGAATACAGGTGGGTAGTGGGAGTTTCTTGCGCTTGAAGGCCATTAGTGCACATGTTCTGGTTTAGAGTGGAAGAGGATAAACTGCTTTGTTCAGTAACATCAGTGAGCTGCTGATCACAATTCTTGAGGTAATCGTGATGAAATTCTACTGTCCTGGTGAGATTTTTGGTCCCATCATGTTCAGTGGACGGCTGACTGTGATTGCTGGCAAAGAAATTTTGCATGAAAACTAGTTCTTCGTCATACGTTTCAGCAATCAATGGCGGAGAATCATCGGTGGCGGATTCTGATAATTCAGGGAGAAAGTAATTGAATTGGGTTGAGGGGTCTTCGGATAATGTCGAACAAGTAGGGCTGGCCCCGGTGATGTTTGTGGAATTAGAAATATTGATCAGATTCTTGCTACTTATGTAGTCTTGGAGCACAGAAGATTGAGGCTTTCCCTTTTGCTTTTCAGTTTGTTTGTGCTTTCTCCTTGAATTCTGCTTTCTTTTAGTAGCATTCCAGTGATTCTTTATAGAATTTTCAGTTCTTCCAGGGATGTGTTTCGCAATCTCCGCCCATCGATTCCCAATTTTGGTATGAGCTTCAACTAATATTCTCTCTTCTTCTTCACTCCAGCTATCCTTCTGAAACAAACGACACACCACCAAGAAGAAGAATATGGCATATATTTTTATACTAAAATCAAGCGAACTAAA
>JAXCLQ010000005.1:10981542-10998927 GCA_035584115.1 Cedrela odorata | reverse complement strand
TATTTATTATTAATTTATATAAAAAAAAATTATTCACTAATGTGATAGTTCAATTGTGTAGTATAATAATATGGTCGAATTATTCTATATTAAATTCTCCATTAATCTAAATCTAAAATTAATTAATTTATTAATTAGATAGTTCCATCACCTAATAACGCGATCGGATTATTAACTAAAGAAGTGATCACCCTAATTTGGTCAAAGTCTCAAATACACTTATTGAATGTGAGGTCCCATGCCATATTGCATGGATCACGAAAGCAAGGAAGCACTAGTTCGATCCTCTATATTTTCTCCCTGCTGCACGAAAATAATAGTGTCAAACTTGTGGGTCAAGTGAATGTTTGTGACAATTGTAACTCTAACCCACACTTGGCCCTAATCCCAATTGATGGAGTTTAGTATTACAAGGTAATTAATAGATTAATTAATAGCTTTTTAGAAAGAATCCCTGATCTTATGATAACAGATATGGGGCTGCATTCATAATCAAATCCCAAAAGTAAGATGGTTCAAAGTTTTTATATTATCTTTCTTAATTAATTACAACAAGTACTCTTTATGCTACCACTATTATTTTCTTTATAATTTTTTATTTTAGTGGTGGGAATGTTTCTAGTCTATTTTTTATTTTTTAAAAATGAATGGTAAGTTTTTATTAATATTATTAGTTTAATGACTAATTTTATAAATATTATTTATAAAATAAAATAAAATAAATTTAATTAGATTAAAAATTAATTGGCCATAAATTTGACAAAGACTAACTATAGAATAATCTCACTATATTATTGAATAATAATACGGTGAGACATATAATTAATGTATCTCAATAATTAATTTATTATTAATTTATAATTTTTTATCACACTATTAATTAGATAATTCTATCAGGTTAATATGATAACTCCTAAAACTACTCTACCTAATCTCTCTAAATCATAATTAGAATCACAAAAAGATGGTGCCCCACGTTTTATGTTAACCTAACCTCAAGCAATTGAACGAGTTTACTTCATATTTAAGGACAAAGAGGGATAAATGAACGGGGGACACGGAGAGGGGTTATCAGAATTTTTATCGGACGAAGAGAAGATAATGGGTGGCCCACCCAGAAAGCAAAAGATCGGACGCTAGCAAAGATCATGCGGCCCACATTATAATTCTGGAAACAGCTAATTACAATTAAAAACAAAGCTATGTCCAGAACTAACGTATTAATTGTTGGAAAAGCAGTAGTAAAAAATTCGAGAGGCAACGTGGGAACGCATAAACACCAACAACGTCACTGAAAATCATGTACACACTCACAATAGTGGGCGCCTGGCTGCTTCTTTCACTCCCTTACAAGACGGGGGAGAGTCGTCTCATCTCCGCGCTGCTGCCATGCAAATACAAATGTACACACACATTAGCGTTAATTATTCTTATTGTTTTTGTAAGTTATTAAGCAATTAGACAAAATTATGTGTCATGTATTCATATATGTTGGAAGAAGGAACGCAAAAATAGTATATGGGTATCTGAAATTGGACAGAACAACACAAGTGGTGTGGTCATGGTGATGCAGGCATCGGATTCCCCTTGAGAGATGGGGAGAAAGAAATGGGAAGACGAATAATGTTTACTAATAAACATGCACGTGTGTGGAGCCACGTTCTAGGAATTCAAATTTACATTCTTTAATTAATTTCCATTCAGGATTTTAAGCTATAGCATCTTGCCGATTCCATTAAACTTGCTTGCTTATTGCATTTATTGGTTGACACTTTCAGTTAAACGATGACAAGGTTTTCATTTTGACTTACTTGTGGTAATTAGATGGTAAATTTGCATATTTACAACTGCAAACATGAAGTATGACATCTTCTGCACTTCCTATTTATGTAGGAGTGATATGAATGCATAGCGTCCGTAAACGAGCAATACCCCAAGAGAAGACTGGGGAAAGTAAAAAAGAAAGTTTGAAAGATGAAGGGGGTGGGGAATATGTCAAACAACTACTCTTTTAACTTTATTCCTCCATGGCCCCACAACTACTGTCAGCTACCTTTCCATTCTTCCCTTCCTTTCTTCTTCTTCTGCTTCTTCTTCTTCTTCTTCCATCATTCACCTAACCAGTCTCTCAATAACAATGACTCTTTGATGTACTGAAAATACCAGACCTCGAGCTTCTACAACAATGGCTACAACAAGCATTGGATCATTCTTCAACAGCTTCTTTTCTCTCTTTCTCCTTCTTCTTCTTCACTTGGGTTGCTTCATTTTCACAGCCAACAATCACCAACCGACCAGAAAGAAACGAAAACCCTCTCCTCTTTCTCCTAATTCATCTCTATCTCCGTCTCGCGTTAAACCCCACAAAGCTGTCTCCTCTTCTTGGTCTTATATCAAAAGTATCTTCTCTTCTTCCAAAACCTGTAAAAACAGCACCCAAACTCGCCCAGCAACCCCAACTTTAGCCTCTGCGAGATCATCCCAACATTCTCTTGTCTCCATGATCCCACCTGAACAAATTCATATATCAGACATACCTCCACGTGTCAAGCAATCGAATTCATGCCCGGAATCCGAAATCTCTGCTGATCACAACCCGTTCTTTCCTCTCAGTAACGATATCTTTCCATGCACAGCCTGTGGGGAGATTTTCCAGAAAACACAACTTCTTGAACAACATGAAGCTATCAAACACGCTGTATCAGAGCTCATCGATGGTGATTCAGGCAAGAATATTGTCAATATCATATTCAAAACGGGTTGGTCCAACAAAGACAAGAACCCTGAAATACATCGAATCTTGAAGATCCATAATAGTACAAAGATTCTATCTAGATTCGAAGAGTATAGAGAACTTGTCAAGGCCAAAGCTGCAAGAAACGGCGCCGTCCGTAAACGAGACGAGAGGTGTATAGCTGACGGTAATGAGCTTTTGAGATTCTACTGCTCTACCTTTCTCTGTGATTTGGGACTCAACGGGCATTCTAGTATTTGTAAACAGCAGTATTGCAGTGTCTGTGGGATAGTAAAATCCGGGTTCTCAGCCAAATTAGACGGAATTTCTACTCTATCTACTAGCTGGAGAGCCCACGTGGCGATTCCGGACGAGATTGAAGAAGAGTTCAAGTTCATGAACGTGAAACGGGCAATGTTAGTATGCAGGGTCGTAGCTGGTCGGGTCGGATCCGATGCCGACGATGATGTGGACATATCCAAGGAGGATGGCGGGTTTGACTCGGTCGTCGGGAGGGGTGCCAGCGGGGTCCACACAAGAATCGACGACGAGGAGCTTTTGGTTTTTAATCCAAGGGCTGTGCTTCCTTGCTTTGTGATTGTGTACTCTTTGTGATAATAGTGTGAGTGTGTTGTGTTTCTCTTGCTAAGTTTTTTTAACCTGTATGTAATCTTACCTTTTTCACTTGCGCCGTGAAATTTGTGATGTGTGGCGGTGATGTAGTTTTGGTTTCAGAATTTCTGCTTTTGTATGTGATGACAGACAGACAGCCCCATTGCTTACCGTTTGATGTGATTCAAGTCATTTGATGTGGGGCCATATTGTTGTGTTGACACAATCAACGGGGCTGTGACTGACTGTCATAGTTGCAGTAATGCCTGTAAATGTTAGGATAACTTGAATAGTTGAATATAGAAGACAATGTTGATAGATGAATTGCAGTTTAGTGCCAGTAATCCTTTGAAATCAATATTATGGTTCTAAGTGTTGACTAGACTTGGTGAATTTCTAAGGATATGTTTGGATATGGACATTAATTTGGTTTTGAGTTGACATGGGCATTATTTAGTTTTGTTTGGGTGACTTATATAAAATTGGTCTTCCCTCTCAACGTGCATGCAGGTGTGTTTTAGTTTTATTTATTTTCTGAGAATTGATTCAAAATATAAAATATTTTATTTATTATAATTTAAAATAATAATAATAATAATGTGCAATAATTATAAAGAGTAATTATGCGTCGGCCTGCATTGTCTTTTGGTCAAACGAAATTGTTAGCTTCAGCCTGGGGCCTGCAGTTGTATTAGTTGTCCAGAGCTTTTGTGTTAAGAAAACAAATCGTCCACTATAAATCTGAAGCAGCACATGTTCAGGGCCTTTGTACTGCAAATACTTAAAAAATGGACAACGACAAAAATTGTTATTTGGGCCTCAAAAGCCCAGAAGTCCAAAATTATTATTATTATTATTATTATGAATTGGGTTGTTGAAAGCCCACCAAAGAAGAACACTTTGGGCTAGTACATGAGCCAGGAACTGCCCACTAGATCCATAATGAATGGCCGACCCACCTGGCTTTCTGTGACAAGAAGCCATATTTTCCGCGCGAAAATGCTCAAATGTTCAAACTTGTATTGCATTATTCCCTTCTTCAACTTTGCTGCTGATTCCAGTTTCCTTCTCTTCACTCGTTCGAGCAATTGCAATACAATTAATACGTTATCGATGGAATCATTTGACTTTGAAGAAACCTCGAAAACTGTCTCATCTCAAATATAGTATTCAATTCCTTGGACGGTCCTCCCTCTCTCTTTGAATCTCGATCTCTCTTAATCTGTTCTATACTAATAGAATTTCTCTAATTGTTATCAATTCGTACCATCAAATTCTGTATATTTTACAATCAAACACAATCTTTAGATCCACTCCTTTCGCTTCCGTTTGCGTGCTTGCCAAAAAGATCATACACATACTCTCGTTCTCTTTGCTCTCTGCCAACCCTTCGTTTTCTACCAGACTTTTCAGTCGTTTCTTCGAACAAAAGACTTGAGAATGATTATTTGTTTTGAAAAGAGAATAAAATTTTCTGGGTAGAACTTGTTGTCACTAAATTCGTTTTACAGAGAGCTAAGAGAAAAGGGCAAGAATTTTCTGCATTGTACTGATAATTCTTGATGAATGATTCCCTTTTAGGAACCCTTTTAAGACTTCATGGTTGCTTGTTTTAAGTTCCTTTTCATTTGGCTATTTTCAGGTCGGTGAAATGTCAGATTTCGAGCTTGATGTAGTCATCCATCGTGATTCTGAGGAGACAGTAACAAGCTCTCCTAATTGGAAAGTAACATTAAGTGAAAGTAATAATGGCTTATACGGGATGCCTGATGGCATTGAAAAGCAAGGATACAGGGCTATTAGCAACATTGCAACAAATGCTGAACGTAGAGGGTTGAGTGACAGGTAAAATACTCGAATTAATGAGTTGAACAGAAACTTGATCTCCGCGGACACAATTGTGTTTAGCTTGGAAAAATATTGCAGCCTTCTCTTTGTAATATCATAAGTCTGTTTACTAACATCATGCAGGTTCTTTAGAGGGAGTCGATCTTCACTCCATGGTAGTTTCAATCTTGCAGTTGACGGGGACCAAAAGCGAGAGCATGCATCTGCAGTTAAATCTGGACCTCTTCTGTCTGGAACAGCTTACTGTATCTCTTCTTGCTGCATGATACTGCTGAACAAAATTGTTCTGTCAAGTTATAACTTCAACGCTGGAATATCATTGATGTTTTATCAAGTATGGTACTCATCTGTGCCCCAATTTCCTATGGCAGAGTCAGCAATAAGCCAAAATACCTTCTTATTATTAGTTCTGCAATGAAGAAAGTTCATTTTCTTTTTCCTGTTCTTCATTACAGAATTTAATTAGTACTCTAGTTGTTGTCTTATTCGGGTTCTGCGGAGCAATTTCAGTGGAAAAGCTAAATTGGAAGCTGATTAAGCTTTGGATTCCTGTCAATTTAATATTTGTTGGCATGCTTGTTTCAGGCATGTATAGGTAAGATATGAAATGCACCTTCTTAATTACTGATCATTCAAGCCAATTGGACCTAATGTTCAGAAGAACAGAGGCTTATTATCTGCTAAATATTTTGTGCTGCGTGTTTCTTTTCAGCTTGAAATACATAAATATTGCAATGGTGACAATTCTGAAGAATGTGACAAATATTTTAACAGCAGTTGGAGAGTTGTATGTGTTTCGAAAACGTCAGAATCAGAAAGTGTGGACTGCCATGTTTTTAATGGTAAGTGCTATTCCATTACTCCAAATTCTTTATTCTTTTCCTGTGTTGATAATTTTAAGTGTGGACTGCACCTTGAATTATAATGTCTTTATACTCTGCAGATTATCTCTGCTATCAGTGGCGGTATCACAGATCTCTCATTTGATGGAACAGGATATGCATGGCAGATTATGAATTGCGTTCTAACAGCAAGCTACTCGGTATGCTTAGTAAAACATTTACCGAGCTTAAAATTTTGTTTTAGAGATCTGCAATTTTGATAATCTCTTTGTAAATTTTACCATTGCCCACCAGCATGTAACATTATTTGCACATTGTGACAGCTTACTCTCCGGAGTGTCATGGACAAAGCAAAGCAGGCAACAAGATCAGGATCTCTGAATGAGTTTTCAATGGTGTTGCTGAACAATTTATTGTCTCTTCCTTTTGCCATCTTCTTGATTCTCATATTTGATGAATGGAAATATGTAATGAACGTGTAAGTGAATGCATTAATTTGACTTTGTTTTAATACTTTTCCCTTCGTGCAAAGCAACATTTTCTACACTAATTCTAAGGTCTGTGGTTATTATTTGCAGGGATGTAATTCAATTGCCAATGTTCTGGGTTGTTGCAACAGCCAGTGGATTGCTTGGACTTGCTATTAGCTTCACCTCTATGTGGTTTCTACAGCAAACTGGCCCGACAACTTACAGGTAATTAATTGCTTGTGCATCTGTTTGAATTGCTGAATTCAAGAGTTACGCTTCTTTTGATGCTTATACGAGTATTTAAATTGTGCTCTGTTCTTACAGTTTGGTGGGTTCCTTGAACAAGATTCCCATATCAATTGCTGGTTTAGTGTTATTCAAAGTTCCGCTCAGTTTGCCAAACATGTTCACCATATTTTTTGGTAATAATCAAAACATTAACTTTGCTTACGATGAATTCTTACTTAATGTGTATGTGTTCGATTTTCATAACATGCTAACCAATTTATCCATGCTTCAAATCTCTCAGGTCTATTTGCTGGAATATTCTTTGCCAGGGCCAAAATGTCCTGATTCAATAATTAATATAAATATATTGTCTGATGATTAACAGACCTGGAAGCAGCAGAAGCTTTCCCAGAGGATAAAAACTCAGGCTCTTTAACCAAATATTTAAACAAATGTTGGTCACAATAGCATCGAGGAATCAATGGGTTTGTTCCACTGTTCAAGATCGCCGTATATGCTCTATATATACTAGTGATGAATAATATTCGTGTTGATTACTTACACAAGAGCAATATATTGATCAATGTGTTCTTCAGTTTACTTTCCTTTACACCATGTATTTTTTGTTATTGAAGGAGAAACCAGAAAATTTGTTCTTTGGTTGAGAATATTGATTATAAACTCCGTCTAAACATTTCAATTTTACTTGGTATTTACGGGACATTACATGTAATCGGCAATATTCGTAAAAATGGATCAAAATGTCTTTGTGTACATATATTATGTATCATTTAGACACGTGACATAATTAATAATATACACTTTATTAGAGATAAAACTGACTTGCTTCTGATGACACAGCGGCAGCTGAGGAAACAAGAATGCCCAATTAAAATAAAGGATATTGCAACTGATATTTCAAACCAACAACTTTGTTACATTGTGATAGTGTTTTTGATTTTTGAATAGCTTATATATAAGAGGAAGTTAGGGAGAGTTTGTATATAAATATTATACGTTGTATACACTGAATATATCTTGAACGAATTCTTTATCTATCAATTCTCTTTTCCAGTTTACATTGACATGGCATGAGAGTCGATACGACTCACATCTAAACCGATCCTCTTCAACATGTCTGCCTCCCCAAATTCCTCCACTTCCAACCTTCCCATCTTTTACCCATCTTCCTCGATCAACCTCGCCAAACTCACACGTCTGAATTACCCCACACGGAAAGCCACCATGTTACCCTACCTCAAAGACCAGAATGTCTACGGATACATTGATGGCATTGTTCGGCAACTTGCAAAAACCATCACTGCCTTTGATGGCACTACAACCCCTACCCTTCATATGATATTTGGAAAACCCGAGATAACCTTATTCTTAACTACATAAATTCTTCTCTCTCTGATGCAGTACTTGCCCAAGTTGCTCACTGCAACTTCTCTGCTAAAGTTTGGATGGCTCAGAGGTTTGCTTTGATGGTCAGGCTTTGAAGTGTGACAAAATTATCCCATATTTGGTTGTTGGGTTTGGTTCCGAATATGACACTCTTGTTCTCACGGTCTCTCACAAAGATAATTCTCTCACATTGGAAGAACTTTTTTCAATGCTCTAGAAATATGAAGCTTGTATCGAGCATAATAATCAAACTCTATCCTTGCCCATGACTTCGGCCAATGTTGCCACTCGACAGCAACAATTTTTAGGAGAACGGGGTCGTGGCATTTTTTCAGCTTCTCAAGGCAAGAGACGCACCCCATTCAATAGCAACTGTAGAGGTAGCCGCCGCAACACTAGTCTGTGCTGTCAACTATGTGAAAAGCCTGGTCATACGGCTCCTTATTGTTGGAAGCATTTGATCCAAATTTCCAAACCCCACCACCTCGCCTCTAACCAATCTCAGCAGCACTCGATTGACCAAAAGTGGCATTCCGACATTGGTACGACGCATCATTTTACCAACAACATGAGTAATCTGAACATCTGAAGTGATGATTTTTCTGGCACTAATCAAATTAAAATTGGTGATGGTACAGGTTTGAAAATAACTCATGTTGGAACTACCTCTTTATCTAACTCATCTTCCTCTTTTATTCTTGAAAATATTCTTGTTGTATCTCATATTACCAAAAATCTACTTTTTGTTCAAAAATTTGCTCAGGAATGTTTATTTTGAGTTTCACAGTTTTTTTTTTTTTTCTACTTAAAGGATTACTCGGGGAACGTTCTACATAAAGGCTCTATGTCTAATGGACTCTATTGCTTCTCTCCATCTCTTCAACTCCTTTTTCCCTTTGCCTTTGTTGGTGCTCGAATTTCGATTACAAACTGACATCATCTTCTTGGTCATGACTCTTCTGTTATTGTTCGACATGTGCTTGACACTAATATTTTACCAATTGGTTCCAATCAGAGACAAAATATTTATCCTGAGTGTGCAATGACTAAAAGTCACAATTTACATTTTCCTACTTCAATTCCTTCTGTTTTAAAACCTCTTGAATTAATTTATTCTGATGTTTGGAGGCCCAGCTCGGTTGTTTCTAGTTATGGATCTCGTTATTATATTTATTTTTTTGATGCCTTTACTAAATTCCTTTGGATATTTCCTTTGAAAATGAAATATGATGTTGAAACTATTTTCATTCAATTTCAAAAATATGATGAAAGGAATTTTGATTTACAAATTAAGGCCATTCAAATCGATTGGAGGGGGTGAATATTGCCATTTAAATACTTATTTCAAAACCTGCGGAATTCAAAATCGTTTAGCTTCCTTACGAACAAATAGGTTCTATTGAACGTCAGTATCATCAAATTGTTGAAATGAGCTTAGCTTTGCTAGCTTACTCAAATTTGCCTAATCTTTGTAGGGAAGACGTTTTTTTTAACGACCATTTATATTATTAATCGTCTTCCTTCCAAAGTACTAGACAACAAATCATCTTTTGAAATGGCCTATAATAAACAATAAAAAAAAAACCCAACTATTTATTTATGCATGTTTTTGGATGTGGTTGTTGGCCTAACTTACATGTTTATAACAAACATAAAATTGATTTCTAATCTAAAACTTATATTTTTCTTGCTGATGATTCTTTTTGTCTTGATTTGGCCACAGGAAAATTATATGTCTCACGCCATGTCATTTTTATGAGTCTTTGTTTTCATACCAAAAAGAATCATCAGCATCTACTTCTCCTACAACATAAATTTTTTCTTTACCACTTTCTTTATGTCACCACATACTCCAACTAACCATGCAGGTCCCGACATATGTTCCAATGACCAGCTGCCAATTGATCAAGTCAATCCATAAAATTAAGTGCCTTTGGATATTCAGTCTACTTTGTTCTCCTCGGATGTTGTTCCCGTCCCAGTAAGAGATCTCACTCGCACTTCAGAAGATATTGTTGGATCTTCTCATCAACCAAATCCCTCTCATTCACGTGATATTCAAATGCCACGCAGCATGCTTACCTGCTCACAAACACAATCTCTCGAGCCAAAAGCCTCATATATTGGTATAGCTCGATATCCACTCCTTCAATGTTTACTTACTAATCATGTCTCGGCTCTTGCAAAACCTACTTGTTTTTCTGAGGCTTCAAAACATCACTACTGGCATGAAGCTATGGATAACAAGTTTAATGCTCTTGTCAAAAATGGCACTTGGGATCTTGTTCTATCTAAACAAAGTAATAATCTTGTTGGAAATAAGTAGGTGTTCTGAATTAAATGACATGCAGATGGCAGTGTTAAGCGTTTTAAAAGGGCGGCTGGTGGCCAAAGGTTATCATCAGCAACCCGGTGTGAACTTCAACGAAACCTTTAACCATGTGGTTAAGCCAAGGACAATACGGTTGTTATTATCTTTAACTATTACACGACAATGAAACATTCAACAGATTGATATCTAGAATGCATTTCTACATGGCCAGTTGCAGTAAGAAGTTTATAGCAACAACCTCAAGGGTATGTTCACCCTGATTTTCCTAATCATGTGTGTTGCTTGAAGAAGAGCTTATATGGTCTTAAACAAGCTCCCCGAGCTTGGTTTTTTAGACTAATCGAAACGTCGCAGCAAATGGGATTCATTGGTTTAGAGGTATATACCTCTTTATTCACACTTCATAATGACTTCTCTATTTTAATCCTTATATACATTGATGATATCATCATCACCGGACCCTCTTCAGCTGCGATTGACAAATTTATTAAGCAACTTTAAGATATTTTTCCCTTCAAAGATTTAGGCACTTTATCTTAGTTTCTTGGTTTAGAGGCTTTATTTGATGGTCATGATCTTTTTTTAACCCAAAGAAAATATTTGGCCGACTTACTACAATAAGTTAACATGCATGAAGTAAAGCCATGTTCAACTCCTATGAGTACCACTTGCAGTTTATCCAAGTTTGATGGTCATGATTTTTCTGACCCGGCCTCAACTTTATCGAAGCACAGTTGGGGCATTACATTACTTGGGCTTCACTCGTCCAAATATTGCTTTTGCAGTCCACAGTGTTAGCAAATCCATGCATCAACCTAAAGATACTCATTGGCAAGCTGTCAAGAAAATCCTTTGGTATCTAAAATCTACTGTAGGCTACGGACTTCGTGTACAAAGTGCTTCAGATCATTCTCTTCAAGGGTATATTGATGCCGACTAGGCTGGCGACAAAGATGATCGACGTAGTGTTGGGGCATACTGCATTTTTCATAGATCCAATCTTATCAGTTGGAGTTGCAAACAACAACAAATTGTTACTGGCAGAAGCACTGAATCAGAATATAAATCCCTCTCCAACTCAGCGGCAGAATTACATTGGGTTCAATCCATATTTCACGATCTCCGGCTTCCCTTAGTGACCAGTCCAATATATTATGGTGTAATAATATTGGAGCTACTTATTTATCCTCTAATCCAGTCTTCCATGTCAAAACTAAACATATTGAAATAGACTTTCACTATGTTCAGAATCAAGTCTACATCAGCTTGCGAATTTATTAACTAAACCACTGTCCTCCGTTCATTTTCATCTCCTACAAACCAACCTTCATCTTTAAGATCTACCCATTCGATTAAGGGGGCATATTGGAGATAAAATTAGACCTGCTTCTAACGACACAGCAGCAGCCAAGGAAACTAGAATGCCCAGTTAAAACAAAAGATATTGCAATTGATATTTCGAGTCAACAATTTTTTTGTTACGTTGTAATAGTATTTTTGATTTTTGAATAGCTTCAGTATAAGAGGAAATTAAGGAGAGTTTGAACATAAATATTATATGTTGTATACATTGAATATATCTTGAATAAAAAAATTTTATCTACCAATTCTCTCATCCAGTTAACATTGACATAGTTCAAATTATATTTTAATTTATAAATTAATTTTATATTTTATTATATAAATTTAAAAAATTAAGATACAAATACGACTGATTGAGAGGATCAAGATAGCGTCAGACATGTCTCCAATCTTAGATGTTGAGTAAAGACCAAAAGTTTCGTCAACAAAAAGTTCAAAGCACCAGAAGTAGTTGAGAAAAGCAAAGAAAAAGACATAAATAGAAATGAAATAAATAGAGTCCCACTCCCACATGAAAGCACGTTAGGTCCAGCTAAAAATAACAGAAAAACAAACACCATTTGTTCACAAGCTAAGCTAGCCATTACAGATTCAATAAACTATAACAAGAAACGCTCACCTCCCTAAGAAAGGACAAACCAAATTCCATTTTTAACGGCTCTTGAACTATCTCACTTAGTCAGCTTCACAAATTTCTAAGCCAATAACAGAACAAGGATAGTTCTTCAAAGGTTAAACTTATCTAGAGAACTGAGAAGAAGAAACCATCTCTATCAAATCCATATCTTTCTTCCCATTGGAAAAAGGTTGATGATGATCTCCCAAGTGCGAGTCCATGTCCATGTTGCTGCAGCCGCATTCAATGGACGATGATGAAGAAATGGCTGTTCCATTCAAGAGATAAGATAGATAGAGATCAGAATACAGGCGGGCCGCGGGAGTTTCTTGAGCTTGGAGGACATTGGTGTTCTGGTTTAGAAATGAAGAGGGGAAACTGCTTTGGTCAGTAACATCTGTGAGATGCTGATCACAATTCTTGAGATAATCTTGATGAAATGCGACTGTACTGGTTAGATTTTTGGTTCCGTCATGTTCAATGGACGGCTGACTGTGATTGCTCGCAAAGACATTTTGCATGAAAACCAGTTCTTCATCGTATGTTTCAGCAATCAATGATGGAGAATCATCGGTGGTGGATTCTGATAATTCAGGTAGAAAGCAATTGAATTGGGTTGACGGGTCTTCTGATAATGTCGAGCAAGTTGGGCTGGCGCCGCTGATGTTGGTGGAATTAGAAATATTGATCAGATTCTTGCTTCTTATGTAGTCTTGAAGCACAGAAGATTGAGGCTTTCCCCTTTGCTTTTCCGCTTGTTTGTGCTTTCTCCTTGAATTCTGCCTTCTTTTTGTAGCATTCCAGTGATTCTTTATCGAATTTTCAGTTCTTCCAGGGATGTGTTTAGCAATCTCTGCCCATCGATTCCCAACTTTTGCATGAGCTTCAACTAATATTCTCTCTTCATCTTCACTCCAGCTATCCTTCTGAAACAAAAGCCACACCACCAAGAAGAAGGCTATGCCATGTAATTGTATTCTAAAATCAATGAACTTCAAAGAAACAAATTTGCATATAATATAACAAAATGGTAAAAAGTTCCCCGAGGCAAAGACTAAAGTCGTGACGTTTTATAACGATTAGATCACTTGAAAACTGAACAAACAACTAAGATTGAAGAAATGTGAGAACCAACCATATAGTTTTCGCGTCAAACCGAGCAGATGAAACAAACCCTAAACAATTTTCAAACTAAATTGTGGGGTCAAGAAATAATAGGTACAAAATGCAGTTTAAGAGGATCTGAACAGTACTAGATGGACCAATGATTTGGATGCAGAAGCACTTGTCATGTAAATCTAAACCCTAGCTAGCTCTCTATTTTAAAAGAAATCTGTGCTCGCAGGAAATAATTATGAATGAAAACTTAAAAGTCGAACTGAACGAATTCTGGGTAGATGTAGATCCTTGACAATTAGATTCAAATCTTTGTCATTCAATAAGAAAGAAAATCTGAATGTGTATAATAGACATTGACTAACAATAGCAATATATATGCAGACTAAACAACATGAAACTAATAATAAAATAACTGAGAATCTATAGAAAAAATTAGTTTATAGATACCCATATTAATGGCTTTTCATGGCTGATAAACCCAACAAATTATATAAATTAACCATGGCAAACTGAAATCATTAAGAAACAAACCTTAATATCAGGGCGCAAATGATTGTGCCATCTCTCACGACATTGTTTTCCCGCTCTACCAGCCAATTTTTCAGCTATTTGAGCCCATTTTCTAACTCCATACTGCTTCACCAACTTGATCAGTTTCCTTCACAACAACAAAACCCTAACATACTTGAGTATCAACTCAACCAAACAATGGTGAGTAAACAGAAGAAAAGAAAATTAAAATAAATAACTTAGCATAAAGCAAAGTCTCTTATATATATATATATATATATATCACCTGTCTTCTTCATCTGTCCATTGTCCCTTGATTAACGCAGCAAAAGAGACTTTCTTAGTTCTCTTTGCCATCCCTTTACAACTCTTTGCAGCAACTTTGATTTCGTCTTTGGAACGCATGTTTTCATTCCTGCGGTTTGACAAATTTAGAATCTCAGAATCAGCCAAAAAGCCATCAACAAAGCTTGCCTCTTGGGTGTTTGGCCTCAAAACATCACTACAATAAGCAGCACCAATTGCACCACTAGTTGAAGAAAAAGCACTCAACCCATTTGCTGAAACATCTATTTCATTGTTTTGTGTTTGTTGCTGTGAAAAATGGCTTTGACCAAATAAGAACCTGTCGATGGCTGTTAACGGAGGAGTTGGGCGATATATATGAGGCTTGTATTGTAAATTTCCATACCTTAACCTGCTGCCATCTCCTCCTCCTGGTTCCATGAAACGATCTCGAAGATTAAACGAAGAATAGGAAAGGGGAAGGACAATTAAAGGCGTTGAACTGAAACACGCTTGAATTTTGGGAGAGTTTTTAGTGATTTAATTCTTCTTCTCTAGCTAGGCTTTGTAAGAAAACCCCATAACAGAAGCTGACACAAAAGCTTATACCTAGCCTTGTAATGCGCCACATGGCAAAATAGCCGCTGATCAGGAGGTGAATCAAACGGCTGAGAATCGCCAGTGGCCGTAACTCCTGAGCTTCCTCTCTCGGACAAATGTAAATGTGAGATGGAGGCATTAGTGGGTTCGTTATTAAACCCATAATAAATAATCATTTTTATTAAATTCACAAAATTGGAATGTTAACGACGAGATACTGAATTGGGCACTCCCAAAATTTGGTTAAGTATGATTTACTCTTGTTTACAAGACCATTGTACCCCTAATTAAAACAATTTTGTCACGAATCAAAGAAGGGTAATTCCTGGATGTCAATGGCATAATCAAAACTATAGCTGTGCAAAATACAGCAAATTGTGTGTGTTCTATTCATTAATGAAAATTAATGTCAATTACTAGGGTGATGAAATTCAGGAGAATTGCAAGCTTTTGTTTTAACTACTCCTATGACCAGCAATCGTTGAGATACATTATTTGGATGAGCTAACGTTGATCAAAATTTAACGTCTAATTATGCAAAGATGACTTGCAAAGGTGTGATGGTTCAAGGAGTTGTCAATGGCAAGTCTTGAGCTATGTAGCAATTCGGAAAGGAAATGAACTGCATAAACAAAAGATAACATTACACTTGAATGTAACGTAATATATCACATACTTTACTTTAGGATATATAAAGATAATAGAATGCATAATATTCATATTGCAGTGTCATTATTGGGTAATATTATAACCTAATATCGTAAGGTAATAGAAAAGGTAATCTTTATCATTTTTAAAACTTATGCATCCTTGGAATTTAGTCTTAAGAAAGCCCTTTACAAACCTAAGTGGCTCAATGTTGAGGCCGTAATGAATGTTGTTGCCCGTTACGGCCTCGACATTATTTAAAAAGAAGAGACACTATCCCTTTCGTAAATGATAATTAGAAAGGAAGGCATTTCGAATCGATTGAATTCACTAAAAATTTTGTTATAATTTTTTCTTATAAAATGAACATTTTTTAATATTTAAAACCTGTAAAATTTTAAAAACACTTTTAAAAATATATTTAAATCCAACAACTTTTTATCAATATCAAAATATAACCAACATTTAAAATTTAAGAAATTATTCACTAATTTAAAATTGTACGAATTGTATTATCATAATTACACATATAAAAATATAGCAAAAAATCCTTTAACTAAAAAATCTTTTATCCGATTCAACTACTCGTCTTCAGTATTATGCATAACCTAAAAGGTATGAGTAAGCTAATAGTCAGTAGATATTTGTATGCAATGAACATTTTTTAAATAAACAAATATGATAAATTTTCAAATTCTACTAATACATTAATAATAAACATATAAGAGATTTTAAAATTATATTTTCAAACATGATTAACAAAATAATTATTATTTTACCATAAACAATTTAATTAATATCATGTGTACTTCTAGGACATTATTTTCAGAGACTTTTACCTTCGCCTCACTTAATTTCTTATTTATAGACTCTTATTGAGGGACAAAAATCACTTCCAAATTCATCAGTACTTAATCAAACATGGTTATACAATTTCAAATTCAATATATTTCTAAATTGATATTAACAACAACATTTAAATTTTTCAATAAAATTATAAAAAATTAATTTGTTCTTCTCGAATAATTATGTTGAATCCATGTAAATAATTAATTGTGTTAACATGTATATAAATTGAAAAAATTCATACGCATATGCTTGAATTTTAAATAACATAAATGTCATACTTTTCAGTTTTAAAGTTAAAATCGTTCCCCTTACATATAACCACTTACCTTAACATTTAAATAATCACCGCTTTATTTCTTCACTAATTTATTTTTCTTTTTAAAATCACATTTTAAATAAAATTAACAATAATATTTATTAACACAAATGATAGCAATTAAACTCTTCACTTATAATAGTTTCACAACCTATAACTTTTTTAAAAATTAAGCATAACCTTAACAATAATAAAATTATCCAAAAATCATTAATCAATAAATATGACCTTCTATTTAGTAATAATATTATTATAAACTAATAGAATATACAAAATTATATCTATAATATTATGTATGGATAATATCATTAAGACCCCAAATTATTCATAATTTACATAATAGTCTTGATTGTTAATATATGCAAAATATAGCCCAATATAATTTGAAATAATTATTATGACGTATGTGTAACTAAGGGTAGCAAATAAACCCTAACTAATTATAGATTTTTCACTACTATAAACTAATATAACAAACACACCCACATCTAGTATTTAATACAAAAATCATTCATCATTTTTTTTCCCTGTAATCAAACATATATATTCTCCACCAAACTTCAATATACAAACATAATTATGTACATATACACACACACACACACAC